>JAGFPH010007066.1:0-10495 GCA_018207615.1 Philaenus spumarius | reverse complement strand
AAGTTGCGCGCGTGAATGGTTTACGTTTCCGCGTCTAACTCTAAAACGGTTAAAGATAGAAAGGTGGTTTAAGCGTCTATCTAAGCCTAAATATATTTCCCTTCAAAAAGGTTGTAACAACTTTTCTTCTATCTCTTATACTTTAGGCCCCAATCAACATTTCTTGCAAAAAGTAAAATTTGAAATTACTTTAAAATGAAATATTGTACGTTTTTAGGACATGTTACAGAACATTTATTGTTAGAAAAACTAAGAATTAGTACAAAAACACCAAGTTTTTGGAAATCAGTGCAAAAACAACAGAGCTACGTTGAATTCTGTAAGAGTAGGCGTGGAAAATTCGTAGTAGTATCGAGGCGCGCCAGGGATAGCAAGTCGCGCACGTGAACGGTTTGAATGCAAGAGACTAACTTAAATTTAAAGTAACATTATTGCATTTTATTATAGAACCTATAAATGATGTCGATAAGAGAATACCACATAATTATAACAGATAAAATTAGTAATAATAATATTAACTAATTTAGTACATATGGTTGAACAAGTTTAAGTTACTTACTTTTAGTTTATGTATTTGAGGTACACGAAGTTTCCTTTCATCCCTCTTCAATTTACGTTTGCAGCAATAGCAATCTTGAATCAAATACTCCACTGAGAAACATTGTTAGTGGGACACTGTCACCATCAGAAACAGCGGCCTCTTTCCTTCTTAGTATGGAGAAACTAGCTCAAGATCAATATAAAACTTTTAAAACTAAAAGAATGGATCGAAAGACCAAAGGACTGTTTGCCCCAATACATTGCAATAAGACTTTTTCATTTAATTCTATGCCTACGGAAAAAAACAAGAAGAATAAAACAACATCACAAGATGAAAGCATTGCTAAAACAATTTTGTTGGCCTCTCAAAGAAATTTAAGTTTGGATGAAGTAAAGAAGCACGAGTTAATGCCATACCCTCCTAGCTTAGCTCTTGAAAATGGACAGTTAAAAAAAGTATTAAGTCGGAACTAATCAATGTTATAAAAAGTGATTCTCATTGCAAAGAGTCTATACAAACGTTAGACCAACTTCAAAACCAAGTCAACATTTTTGATGGAAAGGCTCTAATACATAGCACTCCAAACGCAGTAATTTCTAAGATGGAATATTTTGAAGACTTAGCAAAACATCAAATGACTAAGATTGAAATGGCACTCAAACAACGAAATACCAGTAGAGTTGTTTACGACTGTTACAACGATTCTTCAATGAAATGAGTCGAACACGAACTAAGAGCTGGTAACAAACTCCCCTTGGTTGTTAAAATACACAATGACTTGACGAAAGTACCGACTCAGTGGTCTCGATATTTGTTGTTTACAGAAAACAAACAAAATCTAGTCCAATACATTTCTAATTATATTTTGAAAACCATTCGTATTCGCAAGGGAAAACTATTGGTTTTATCTGGCTGTTTTGCAGAGGGAAAGAAATGTTTTTCTAAAAATGATACAGGCGAGATCTCTGAAATGCCAAACCTTGCTAGTAATCATATTGAAGCTGACACCAGAATTATATTCACTTTAAAGATTGCCTTACTTCTGACACAAACGTCGAGCATGTAATTTCCATAGCCCGGACACAGACGTATTTGTTCTTGGTATTAGGTTCTGGATAGAATTTGAAAAAACTGGGTTGTAAAGGGTTATGGATGAGAGTTGGTACCGGAGACAAAAGAAGGGGTTTAGGATGTCATATTGCCGCATCATGCTAGGGAAAGATTTATGCGAAGTGCTGCCTGCCATACATGCTTTAACCGGATGCGACACTACCAGTAAAATAAGTACAAAAAATACAGCATTTAAATACTTTATGAAAAACAGAAACTCCTACCCGGTACTGCTGTCGTTATGTGACTTGCCAATATCACAGGAATCAATTCACCAATTATAGTTGCTATACCTTCAACTTATTAAAAATAAAGGCCAATCATGCGATGAGAGCCGCTTTTTTGAGTTTTCCACCACTCAATCTGCTATAGAAAATCTCAGCAAATTAGCATGCACATCTGACTGCTACAAACTGCATATGATGTGCTTAGATGTGCTGCACAGTTACATCTATGGGAAAACTCTCTTCAAAGATTTGTTGAACCATTGGACCTAGATAGCTATGGATATTACAAAGACAAAAATAATACATTCCGCCCGTTACTGATGACTCTGCCAGCAACTCCAGCATCATTAGTTCAACCCTGCAAGTGCAAAAACTGTTCAAGGAACACCTGTGGTTGCTCAACAAACAAGTCTACTTGTTGGTCATATTGTAAATGTGGTAGTGATTGCAAGAACCCTTTCAAAAATGTACAAACTGATGAAGAGAGCGAAGACGAGGGAGACATGTAAGCCAACAGAATCACCCAAAACAAGCAGAAGTTTGAAAGAAAATGTACATAAACATTATAAATAGTGTAAATAGCTGAACTGATTCAAGATTGCTATTGCTGCAAACGTAAATTAAAGAGGGATGAAGGAAACTTCGTGTAGGCCTACCTCAAATACATAAATTAAAAGTAAGTACCGGTAACTTAAACTTGTTCAACCATATGTACTAAATTAGTTAATATTATTATTACTAATTTTGTCTGTTATAATTATGTGGTATTCTCTTATCGACATCATTTATAGGTTCTATAATAAAATACAATAATGTTACTTTAAATTTAAGTTAGTCTCTTGCATTCAAACCGTTCACGTGCGCGTCTTGCTATCCCTGGCGCGCCTCGATACTACTACGAATTTTCCACGCCTACTCTTACAGAATTCAACGTAGCTCTGTTGTTTATGCACTGATTTCCAAAAACTTGGTGTTGTTGTACTACTTGTTAGTTTTTCTAACAATAAATGTTCTGTAAAATGTCCTAAAAACGTACAATATTTCCGATATATATATATTAAAAGAATTTATGAAAACTTGTGGCAGTCAGTACGGCCATTCTATCCGGCCGATTTCCTAATTTTTTTTTAATTGCAGGTAATCATTCACAGATATGTCATCAAGCATTACAAATCATGTATCTTTCGCCTTACAAACGTTATAATCAAATGCAAATTTCTGCTGTGTATTCCTTATGGGGGGTTTTTTTTTGGTTCTTTTTCCACTTTGCGTTCGTATACCATTCATCCGATTGCTTTTAAATTTTGCATAGTAACACAGGTTAACCCTGGGAAGGTTTTAGGCCATTTACCAAAGTCCTAGGACATTAGGGCTACGCCCCAGTGGCCCTCAAAGTTTCAATGTTAATCTTATGGAAGAAGGATTTCTATTGATTTTATCAAAAACAGCTGATTTTATCAGGGGCACAAAAACAGCTGTTCGTATAAAAAACTTAGCAACACATCATGTTTGTTTACTTTCATTACCATAGCAACATTACTGAGAAAATTTGAAGAGTATTACCTTTTTGAGGTTACATTGACAAACTAAAAACAAACACAAACAAAAATTAACGAAAAATGCTAACTATATTTTAATTCAATTCAAACATTGGTTGTTACAAACCAATTATATATAAAACAGCTAATTTGGATCAAAAACTGAACATAATTTTAGGGTGGGCCTACAATGAACCAAAACACCAATTGGGCTAATTATTAGAATCAGGTTTTATTATAATTCTTCACAACTACCAGTTTTTTTTAGATTAGGTAAAATTTTCCAACTGCGAGCGAAGCGAAGCAGCCATTTGAGGCCGAAGGCCGAGGCGGGGTTGGGACGCGGAGCGTCCAGGGGCAGAGCCCCTAGTTTCATTTTAAAGTAATTTCCAATTTTTACTTTTTGCAAGAAATGTTGATTGGGGCCTAAAGTATAAGAGATAGAAGAAAAGTTGTTGTAACCTTTTTGAAGGGAAATATATTTAGGCGTAGATAGACGCCTAAACCACCTTTCTATCTTTAAACGTTTTAGAGTTAGACGCGGAAACGTAAAACATTCACGCGCGCAACTTCCCCCCCCCCCCCCCCCCGAGTTGTGACCACCCTAGAAACGCGACATCATCGATTTTTTTCATCTACTAGATATCCCCAACAATAATCAAAAGTCAAACTTTGTCAGACTTTTAGTGCATACTCAACCCGTGTAGCGCCCGGCCTATCAGTAACGCACACACATACATGGATTTTAAAACTAATATGAACATTTTTCACGTGTGTAAGAAGGGGCGTATTATGAATAATTTGGAAGAATACGAGATATACAAAGCAAGAAAAAATAAAGCACAACATCTGCTAAATGACCAACTATCATTTCAATCCAACTTAATATTTGACACTATTATTTTCACAGAAAGTACGGATCAACGTCTAATGGCAAAGCATGATAACAACAAGGACGCAAGGACTAGCTTCAGTAGCGTAGTGACCGGCCTAGCGTGAGCATTGCTATAAAGAAAAATACTTAAACTTTTAACGATATCCAATACGAAGTAAAATTTTTTATGTGTAGTTATGTGTTAGTGTTATTGTGTCATTGTAAAAGTACCTGAAGATGGGCGAATGACCGAAACCGCGGTCGTAGGAGATGAACAAAAAACAAAGGATTAGATTGACATACTAAAGAAGGTAAAGAGTAATTACTTAGTTAATTAATACACTAATCCGTAGGCTATAGCATGGAATTTAAAACGTATGTGTATATATTGCCATTAGGACAATTACAATAAAATAAAATAATATTAACCTAAAATTGTGTTGCTAATCTGGTTATCCGAATCAGCTGTTATATATTATTTTGTGTTTTCTGTTATTTTGTGAATAAAACAACAACAAAAATCGTGTTATTTTACGCATCAAACAATAAATGAAAGCATGTTGATCAAATTCACGGCTGTTTGAGGTTATGTCCCTTCACCTTCCCTGCAGGGGAAGGTATAAAATAATGCACAGCGTTGTTTATATTTCTTTCATTTATCTCTTGTCTTAATTTATTCGTTAATATATTCTAACGTTTAATAGTTGAATTATTTACTTCTAGGGATTTCACATGTTTAGTAAGTATTTATAATTAATTCTACCAAGCTTCCTCTTTGCCCTTTCCTACTCTTTTCTTCTTAGTTTCAAAGTACGGATTAAGAATTTGCATACAAATAAATTCCAATTAATTACGTGAAAAAACAAGACTAATTTAATTACTTTACAAATGAAATTGGTTGAATTTTGACCACAGGAAATACTAGTTGTATTAATTACTCATGACTATGTGGAAATTTTCATGAATCTAACTAACATATATGTTGGAATAACATACCTTTAAAAAACAATCTAAGAAGGTGTTATTGAGATTTTATAAATGTAAAATTTAGAAAACAAGTAAAATTCCTTTTAAAATCGGTTGTGTTGCTTACAAATTAAAGTGCGTACAAAAAGTAACAAACATCTCCCTAGCACATTTTTTTACAAATCTAAAAACATTTATATAATCACAAAGTGGAGAAATTCGGCTATTTCAGCCATTTTATACAAATCTATATAAAAATACACAAGAAATAAAAAATAGATTAGTATTCTATTTAGTTGGTACAACTAATATACAAAAATTTGTAAATCTGAGACATAGAGGTTAATATTTGTTTTCAGAATATAATTAAATTAGTTGTTACAAGTTGCCAACGCAACGAGGCCTAATACAATTGTTTACGTCTATGACATAAAATTAAAACTGTTGTTGTAATAAAATCATATTAAATAGAGATGTCACGAACATTATGTTAATATATTTATTAATACTGTTTTCTATTTGTATGATTAGACGGAAAGATCGTAATGATATTGCTGTGGTGGAGTTAAAGGGAAAGCTTCCGTTCAGCAATAAAATATCCAAAGTGAATCTACCGCCATCGCCACCAACAAACATTTGTGTAGTCCTTGGTATTGGCCTAACTACACCACACTTTCATGTACCCTTGAAACAAAGGCTTTTAAAAGAAGCAAAAGTTCAAATAATGAGTCACGGTTGCCACTCAAGCCCCCATATTAGTAAAATCTGCGCTTTAGGCGACGACAAAAACAAAATAAACAATCACTGCGGTGGGGACAGTGGAGGACCGCTATTATGCAACTGTGTACAGGTAGGCATTGTGTCTGTTGGTCATCAATTGTGCAGGCCAAATACAGAAGGGACATAACATACCAGAGTTGAATACTTTCTTGACTGGATCTATGCAACTATTGAGGGCAATAACAAAAGAGGATAAAATAAAACATGTATGGCATAAAAATGTATTTGTTAAATAAATCAAACTTGCGTGTTTAACATTAAATTTCTTCATAAAATCTTGTGAACAAGGACATACATGCTGTTATCAAGTATTGGAAATATATGGTAAATTTAGAAATAAAATTGTTTACAATAATAAAAAGCAATTCATTTATTTACATCCTCATATTTTACATAACCTCAACAATAAAACATGTAATTGTGTGCTTAAGACCACACGGTAGAAGTGTAAACGTTTTATTAATTAACACAACTTACGAAATGAGGAAGCACAATGTCCATTACAATTCCATTTAGTGAATCGCTAATAATGTGAAACGCTCTATCCATGTGTTTGCAAAAAGCTTTGGTTTTGCCGAGATTCGAACAGCAGAATCCATCACCATGTACTATCGCCTTAGCCGGTTAGGCCACAATCGCAGTGCTAATTTAGTATATTTGTGTTGGGTATATAAGTGTAACAGATTTTCCTTCGTCATGAGCTTAATCTATTAATGTTAATACAATTTATAGTTTAATTTGTAATACCTCTGAAATGGACATTGTCCTTCCTCATTTCGTAAGTTGTGTTTGTTAAAAAATGTACGCTTCTCCCGTGTGGTCTTAAACACACAATTACATTTTGTAGTTTGTAGTTTATTTTTTGTTCTATGTATTTTTTTATATACGATTTTGTAAAAAAAAAACAAATATTTTTATTTTGTAAAAGAAAATAACAAACAAATAAATCTATTTCATTCATTATAACTATATACATATATTTGTTTATATTTTTTTTATTATTAATTTTTAAAGCTATAAAAATATTTGATTGTTTGCTTGTATTTCGTTGATGTGTTCTTTATAGCCTCAAATGCGCCCAAACAAAGGCGATCGATCAATTTGTTTGTCTTAGTGTCAAGGTGTAGTAGGCTATCCAAGTTGTCGTTCTTGTACTTCTTATTATTTTCTACTAGTAAGCCTCGTGAAAAATCACAGGCGGATTAATTAGATACACATCAGAAATACATAATTTTTATACAAAATACTATTTAAAAACAACACAATTCATTTAGGCCTACCTAACCATGCTGACGGGGATTTTTAACTCGGTAAGTAAATGTGTACAATTGTAAGGATTATCAAACTACTGTATAGGCCTATTTGTAAAACAAATTATTTATGTACGTTATTATATAGGCTATTTAAAGAAAAAGAAAAATATTATCTTTCAATTGCTTTTTATTTCATTGCTAGTTCAAATGATTTAGAAGTTATTAATATTATAGTGAAATTCATTAATAATCGAATATGTTTATATTTTAAACGAAGATGTACGAATGTTTCCGAAGTTAAACGAATACGTGTTTTTTTCTATAGGCTATTTTTACTAAATTTGTATAAACGAACATTTTGATGATAAGATGTTGTATTTATATACAGTTTATAACCTCAAAGCAAATATTATAACATATTATAGCATATATTAGTTAAATAACTCATATTGAAAATAATCAACTGTAACGTTTACACCATTTTGCCCGAAATCTTACTTTCTTTTCCTACTGCTATACATTGGGGTTTACATACACGGTCGCCTGCAGGGGTTGTAGTTCACCGTTTACACACACACACACACCGGCAGCACTAACTGGACCCGTTGAGAACCACGAGGTTGGAGTCCAGAGCAACCTTCGCCATTTTTTGCTTATCATATCAGCTTTGTCTACTATGACGAGTAGAAGCTAAAGTTTTACTTTTGCGTTTCCACATCATGTAGTGTGTTTTCTTTACCTCATGAATTAATAAGTCGTACACCAGGTAAATTAACTAATTTTATTTAATATGTAGCATGTAGTCCGCGGATATCTGAATATTTCCATAATTTAAAATGTTGTTAATATTAGTTACTGTTTGTTGCGTGTAACCTATTGTGTTTTGCGAAGGACAATTTATAATTTTAATTAATCCCATAAATTTTGATATTTTTTGTAAAGCCTGAACAGTGTTTTAAATAATTAGCCTTGAAAATAGACAATTTAAACTAAAGTGAGTTCATGTAAAGTTAACTATAATTTATAAACTATGCTCTAAAGATTTCCTGTACCAAGTTTTAATCAGCCAGTTAATTAAAAACTATATATTTCTTTTTGATTGCCAGAGCCAAAGTGTAACTCTGTACCAATTAACGATTGATCTTTTAATTACTAGTGACACTATTAAATTATAAAGTCATATTATATCAATTTGACACGTTACGACAGTTTACAACAGGACTAATTATAGCATGGCTGCTGTAAACGTGCTGTAATTTTATTCTAACATAATATTTTACTTTTGGCTATATAAACAACTAATGCCTATATTATGTTCTGGTCCTTTAGAGAAATCTGGTTTAAGTTCCTGGTTTAAGTTCAACTTCCAATGAATATGCAGCCATAATTAAATGTGACTTCGCTGCCACAGCTTACTTCTACGCTGTTTCATAGAAAAAGTGCGATCGTTTAATTAACAAATTATTATAAAAATAAAAAGAAAAGGCTATTTTAATCAGTATGAACTTATAATAAGCTAGCAAAACTTAGTGACTTTCCGAAATATAAAAAGGCTATTAAACATTTTTATGTAATTAAAATAGTATGTTTCTGTAATATATATATGTTATTTATTAAATAATAAGGGCGGTGAGGTACCTAATTTTAACACTACGGACCCCAAGGGTCAGAAATCAAAATTTCCTTTTATAAAAATAATGACGTCATAATTACAGTAATACTTTAAGTACAAAATTTTATACTATTTTATTTTGTTTATACCTTTTGGAATTGCAGTTTTTTTTTTTAATTATATACAATGCGCATATATATATATATATATCTTTTTTTTAAATAAACGTTGGCCAACTTAAAATATACCAAATTATTTTGTAAGTACTATTGTGTAAATTAATGTTTAAGACCATGTATGCCATAAGCAAATTTTCTTTATTCTTTGTTTAACTAAGTCAAAATTTAAATAATTTAATTAAATACAGGGTGGGTTTTTCTTTAATTTTTTGTAAGGGAGGGAATTGAATAAAACATCTGTTAGCATAATTTTTTGGGGCGTATATCATTTCATTATTTTTATTATAACTAAGGGTGTATCAATTTTTCTTAATAAACTAAAGTTTATTGTTATAATATGTGTACATTAATTGTATTTATCCAATAACCTGTCAAGGAACATTTCAGATATCTCGACTTCGCTATTAAGGTAAGACTTGTGTCTGGTAAATTTTTACATCTAATTATCTGACCGTATGTGCCATCCTTTTTTCGGGCTCAGTACGGTTTCCACTTTGTTTCGCCTTTTGGATGGTAACACAACCTAATAGGAAATTTTAATGATTGAAGTTGTAAGCATAACAATAAAGTATAATGCACACTGGGTTTGTTTAAGTATTACAGATTATTGGTGAAATCAGCTGTTATATTATATGTTACTCACGTACGAACATACACTATCTTTTATAGGAGTTCATAAGTGAACCCACAGACAAAGACTGATTTACACTAACTATTGTAAAGTATTTAAAATCAAATTCGTATTAGTAAAACATACGTAGATGTTTCATTGTCTATTGTTCAAATTAAATACCAATGTAAAGATGAATTAGTTTTGGCGATAATTGAACAAAGTAGCTGGAGTGATGAAGCAATTGCAGCACGTGTCGTCATTTATTTTATAAACCAGAAAACCTATATTACCTTAAACAACGATAACAGCTTAACGAAACATACTCTGTTACAACGTTCAAGTGAACATAGTTGTCCAGCAACAATGCATTTCAAGTTTTTTGTTATCTGTTTGGCGATGCTTAGTGTTGAAATCTAAACACAATCAAATCCTAATACAAGCAAACATAAAATACAAGCAAATCTAAACACAAGCAAATATAAACACAAGCAAACATATATACAAGAAAATCTAAACACAATCAAATATAAACACAAGCAAACATAAATACAAGCAAATATAAACACAATCAAATCTTAACACAAGCATACATAAACAAAATCAAATCTAAACACAATCAAATCTAAACACAAGCAAACATAAACGAAAGCAAATCTAAACACAATCAAATCTTAACAGAAGCAAACATAAACACAGGCAAACTAAACACAATCAAATCATAAAACAAACAAACATGAACACAAGTAAACAATCACATCTTAACACAAACAAACATAAACACAAGCAAATCTAAACACAATCA
>JAGFPH010007065.1:35456-46401 GCA_018207615.1 Philaenus spumarius | reverse complement strand
CTTTTGCTTTTCTTTCGTCGAATTTTGAAGATAATCTTTTGCTTTTCTTTCGTTGAATTTTGAAGATAATCTTTTGCTTTTCTTTCGTCGATTTTTGAAGATAATCTTTTGCTTTTCTTTCGTCGATATTTGAAGATAATCTCTCCCTTTCTTTCGTCGAATTTTGAAGAAAATCTCTTGCTTTTCTTTCGTCGAATTTTGAAGATAATCTTTTGTTTTTCTTTCGTCGAATTTTGAAGATAATATTTTGCTTTTCTTTCGTCGAATTTTGAAGATAATCGTTTGCTTTTCTTTCGTCGAATTTTGAAGATAATCTTTTGCTTTTCTTTCGTCGAATTTTGAAGATAATCTTTTGCTTTTCTTTCGTCGATTTTTGAAGGTAATCTTTTGCTTTTCTTTCGTCGAATTTTGAAGATAATCTTTTGTTTTTCTTTCGCCGAATTTTGAAGATAATCTTTTGCTTTTCTTTCGTCGAATTTTGAAGGTAATCTTTTGCTTTTCTTTCGTCGAATTTTGAAGATATTCTTTTGATTTTCTTTCGTCGATTTTTGAAGATAATTTTTGCTTTTCTTTCGTCGAATTTTGAAGATAATCTCTTGCTTTTCTTTCCTCGAATTTTGAAGATAATCTTTTGTAGTTTGCAAAAAATAGTTCTTGAACATTTAAATTATAATTCGTAGATTACAAAATAGTTTGATCAAGCAGCTGAACCGCTGACTTGAATTGAGCGAATTTCCGAAATTAAATTTATTTAAGTTTTAGGGTTTCAACCAACTATTTGGTGAATTGGTCTACTCACGAAGGGGTTGAATAGCTGCCTGCGTTTACGAAATATATTAGTAGTGTATGGTTGCACCTCAGCCTCCAGCCCGGAATCACACGCTGCCTCATTCCGTTTGCAGTTTAAAAAACTCGTCTCAGAAGTTGCCCCCAAAGTCCCCACTTGGAATTTAACGTGGTACTTTTGTGCTATTCAACGTTTTGATCGACTTTGGGGGGGGGGGGGGACCAGGTGGGCTATAAGGTCGTGGAAAAATAAAATGAGCAGAATAATTTTCTACATTCATTGTTTTAGATAAGACTCAAAATATCTTTACTTCCCGTTGTTGGATTGTTTGGCTAACGACCTCGTCCTAGCGACTTAAAAAAACAACGAGTGTACTAATTTTGGACTAAAATACGGCTGTTAGAGGGTGAACACACGTATATACATACTAGCTGGCCCGACCCGGCTTTGCACGGATAGACAAATCAAAGTTGAATGTATATTAACAAAAAATATGTTATATCAATAAATATATTACACTATGTATTTCTTATGGGGATTATTAGTAACTTAGACCCCCCCCCAAACCTCCCCTAAAATTTCGATTTTTTTAACTCTTTCTTAGCGAGCACCTAGGGCCCTAGAGGAAGCTACATAATAAATGTAATTCCAATCCGTTCGGTGTTTCTTTTTAGTAACTTTGACCCCCCAAAACCCCCTAAAATTTCGAATTTTTTAAAACCCTTTCTTAGCCAGTACCTGGGGCCCTGGAGGAAGCTACATACCAAATCCATTTTAATCCGTTCGATGGTTTTTTGTAGTAACTTTGACCCCCCCAAACCTCCCCTAAAATTCGAATTTTTTGAAAAACTTTCTTAGCGAGCACCTACGGTCCCAGGGGAAGCTACGTACCAAATTTCATTCCAATCCGTTCGATGGTTTTAGAGAAATCGTGATTTTGTAACTTTGGCCCCCCAAACCGCCCTAAAATTTCGAATTTTTTAAAATCCTTTCTTAGCGAGCATCTATGGCCCTAGAGGAAGCTACATACCAAATTTCATTCCAATCCGTTCGGTAGGTTTTGAGAAATCGTGATTTAGTAACTTTGACCCTCCAAAATCCCCCTAAAATTTCAAATTTTCGGAAACCCTTCCTTAGTGCGCGTCTAGAGCCTATAAAGAGTATTAGTGCCAAATTGCATGTTTGTAGGCCTCGTGGTTTTGGAGAAACTGTGATGAGTCAATGAGTCAATGGTATTTGGCTTTTATAAGTATAGATACATGTTTAACGTTGTTCTGGGGACCATGATCGGTGCTCATTGACTACTCCCGACCTCAGATCTCACCATAAGAGTCACTGCAATAGCTCAGCTTTCCTAGGGGAATTCGCTAATAAGACCGCCATTAGTAAAGATGTAAGTGTATACAAGCGGTCGCGCTCGAGCCCATTGTAAATGTAATACCGTAGGCTAGCCTCCGCTCACTGAATTCTATGCATTGCACACCTTTAACGGCGACATTGTAGTAAAAGTGAAAAAATATGATGAAAAAAATTGGTTCAGTACCTGTAATTTGCGGAACCTAAAATTGTGTTTTTTTAAAATTATTATTTGACTATAGACAAACATGTTCATGTTGTTTTTACTTTGTTATTTCAATTTTAAATAGGAAGATAAAAATAACGATCAAATTTTGGATTAAACCAATATAAGGAACGATTTATATTCATGACAGTTTTCACTTCTGTGGGTAGTCCTCGATTGTTTTCTTAATAATTGTTTCTTAGACTTTCTTTTCCATAGCTTCTTGATTTCATTTCATTTCAATTTATTTATCCTTTTGACTAATTTTACATTTTGTGTAGGACAAGTCAAGTATCAATTCATAGTAAATACTATAACATAGAGGCACCTAGTGATAAGCCTACATTACAACAATCAGTAAACATATATCACAATACCCATACACACAAATACAAATAGGAAACCTCAACAGTTTAAAATTTATATATAACAAAACATCTATAATTAGATCTACATAATTGTTCTGAAGTATATGAGATCAGCCATAAAATGCATTTCTCACTAAAAACAGAATAAATAAAACAACAAAGATATCCTACAAGTAAATTACAAAAATACATATTATTTTATTCTAAAATCCTTACTTAAATTTAAAGAAATTGAAATAAAGTATAAACACACAAACACAGTTAAAATAAAACAATACAATAACACAATTCACAAAAAAAAAAGAGATCACATCTATCACAAAAGAGTATCAAGAAGCAGAAACTCATCCACCGAGTAAAAGGATCCAGACAATAGAAATTGTCTAAGACTGTTTTTAAAAATCCTGTAGTTTGGGGAATTTTGAACGCTTTTAGGAAGCTTATTCATGAACTTTGCACCAGCTTGTGAGGGAAGTTTACTGTATACATTTAACCTGTGCTGTCTGGCACGATACTCACAAGCTTGTCTGGTACTGTCAGTAGTTGTGTATATCCATATTTTGGACATGATCACACTTGAATTTAAAAAAAGCAACACTTCAAGTATGTAAATACATTGATATTCATATTATCGGCTCCGGGGCTACTGGTGGAGTTCCAGTGTTCCAGCTCCCCTTCTTGCTAGTTTATTCGCTATTTCGTTCCTCTCTACTCCCTCAAGTCTTCCTTGCCACGCCTCTACAGACGATTCGGCAATGACTGGCGTTCCCGGTCAAATTTCGACGTCGTTTTTTAGGCCTGACAATCAGAGCATATCATCGGAGTCAAATAACAGCCTACGGTTCGAGTCCCACTTTAGATAAGAATTTTACTAAACATATCTCGCTTTTATCTCGTGACTAGGAAGTGACGGCGCGTATTAAATAAACAGTGTTCAGCTCCAGAACCGGTGGTTTTACCGGAGAGGAAGTAAGAGGCAGAAGAATTCTCGTCATAGGGTCTTTCAAAAACGATCACAAGGTAAAACATCTTTTATGTTCGGGTCGTGTGAAAGTACAGACAGACAGACACGACTGCCGGAGCTGGATTGTAGATCAACAGATTTATAGAGCACGTACTTTCACCTGTTCTAATCTTTTGGTTTTGCAACGAAATTTTTACATTGAATATCTAGTCAGTACAATGCGGTTGAAGAAAGTAATCAAGCCCATGTTGTTGAACCACGAACCTAGAATTACTTTGAAATAGCCGTCGTTCCAGACTTCGCCCGTATTGAAAATAAGGACCCGTCACCAAGACGGTCTTTCAGAAGACGATTCTTAACACAGCTGCACCGCTTCATCTGTATCGGATAAGAAGTTTTGTAGTTAAAGCTTTACTAAGATAAATTTTTTCTTTCAAAATTTACGTATTTTTACAATCCTTTTTGATTGTTTTATTCAAAGAAACAAATTAGGCCTACATACTTAAAACTAGCCTATATTTTGAACTATCACTGGCTTCGACTTTTGGTCTGAATCGTTGCTATTTTATCACAAAAGTTTGAACTTCTATCTTTACACATAAATAAAATTGAAGCGTCTGTGGTATTCAAAATAAATACTTGGTGGTTATTCGCACTTTACCGAAACCTAAACATGCATTTTTTTTGTCTGTCTGTCTATTTGTCAGGGCTACTCTTCGGAATGACTGAACCGATTTTGATAAAACTTTCGTTTGAATGTAGAGGACTTTTCAGAGATTAATCTAGGCTACTTTTTATCGCGAAAATATGTAGGTTCCCTATTTAAATAAACGGTATCAGTTAACGGACACAAACTTTTTCCCAACTTACTGTAGTCAAAATAATATTGTTTTTAATCATTTTATTTACTACTTTTTAGAACAAAACAAAAAAATAATATTCTACCTACGTCAATCGTATAAAAAAATTATTGTCCCAGGCGGGATTCGATCGCGCGACCTTTGAATTACTGGCCGTGCTCGCTACCGTGGTGCTACCCCGTGCGGCCACTGCCGCGATGCCAGATTGACAACACAAACTTGTTTATTTTTAAACATTTCCCCATAATTATAAAACGCCGAAGTTTTGATAAAAGCGGGTGGTGTCATTTTGTTTGGCATCTTAAGCACTATAAATACTGAAAATTTGATCAAAATCGTTAGAGCCGTTTTTGGGAAATTTGCATTTTTGTCGTTTTTTATGGGTTTTTAGGGGTAAATTACCCTTAAAAATTAAAAATTCCAAAAAATGAAAAAACGCCTGGAGATATTAGGGTTTAGTACCTACATACCAAATTTCATGAAAATCGGACCAATAGTGTCCTCTCTGGTCGTGTATACATATAGACAGACTGACAGACAGACACCACTCTAAAAACACTTTTTTGGGTTCAGGGAGCACCAAAACAAAAAATTCCACTAAAAATATTTTTGGGTTCAGAGAGCACCAACACAGATAATTGCACTAAACAATTTTTTGGAGTTCTGGGAGCACCAAAACAGATAATTCAACTGAAAATTCAAATTCGAACATTTTTACGAAAACAATACTTTCTCCATATACTACGTACAGGGTGGAGAAAGTAAAAATTGAAAAATGTAAACATTGTGGACAAAATTAAGGGTTTTGCGAACGAACGAGACTCGTGACCATCTACACTAATATTATAAAGAGGTAAAATTTATTTGTTTGTATGTACGGGGTAATCTCTGGAACTACTGGACCGATTGAAAAATAGTTTCTCTAATACAAATCTTCAATATCCCTGAGTAACAAAGGGTGTAATATTCATTTTGATAAAAACATTTTTATTTCAATATTTGTAAATTTAGTCGGACAAAATACTTAGGTTAGGCCTAGACTGATGAACCAACACAAATTTCTTGAATTAATTTACATTTATTACCATAGCAAGCAATTGAATAGAGTAACAGATAAAACATCTGTTTGCTCTAATAATGAAATTAACACCTGATTTTACACTTTGAAGCAATTATTTGTATTTCTAACTTTTAGGTCAGTTTTTTTTTTTTTAAGCGTAGATCTGAGACTTGCTGGTTCTTTTAACATTTTTTATAACTGCTGTTATAAAAAATACGAAATAATTTGATTTGAACATTTAACATTATTTACCATCCTAGCTTTGGAGTTAATATTAATCCTCCACCTTTATTACAAAGAAAACATAACATGACTATGTGTATAGAAGGTTCCAACGGGGTTGGCGTGTGGAGCACGCAGGGTTTTTCCTTAGTTATAAATAAGATAATTGATTTGGATCAAAAGCTTAACAATTAAAACATGTTCAGTTAATGTACAGTGTAATACGCAACCGTTTACTGGTTCCTTATGCTCCGTATTAACACAGTACTCGCGGTGCATGTGCATGTCTGTGAGAGTAGAAATGATTATCTCTATCTCTTTTCACGCTGCGCATGCGTGTCAAAACGATTTTCGCGTTCTTTCCTTTCAACTGCCGGTTGATGTCGGAGAGGGAAACGTTTAACTTTTCGTCCTATCTAGGCCAATTTTCCTTACTTAATTTGTAAATTTAGGCCTACTTACGATGAAGAATCGAGTTGAACGAGGTGACCAACGATTCAAACATAATTACAACAGCTGGTTTCGTTCAGTTAGTTAGCTTTAGTACTTCAACAAAAATGAAATAGAGTACATATTAAAACGCGTTCAGTTAATGTACGGTAAACCCTATGCAAGAGTCTACTGGTTCCCAAACAAAGTATATCATCCTAAGAAATACCAATGCGTGCTTCGTGTGCCAATCAAATTATATCACCCTAACTAATTCCAATGCGTGTTTCGCACGCTAATCAAAGTATATCACCTTAAAGTATACCAATGCGTGCTTCATACGCCAATCAAATTATATCACCCTAACTAATTTCACTGCGTGTTTCGCACGCTAATCAAAGTATATCACCCTGAGGAATACCAATTAAAGAAGTTTCACTTAAAAAATGTGAATTGAAACATATTTATTAATGTAAAAGAATAAACTACTTTTAAGAAACATTCACTGAGAGAGATAGAGAGAGAATGTGTTTGTGTGAGTGAGAAAGCGATCCCGCACGTACATCCACGCAAGCGTGGTCCGAATTACAATAAATCTATTACTGTGTCTACCAGAGATACCAGCACGACCAGCGATCCGCGACAACCCAATGGCGCGTGAATTGCGACCTTGAAATCAGCTGTAGAGAAACTAACTCATTGACGGTTAATGAGCCGATCAGCTGTTTTTGTCCCACCGAGACAGCTGTTCTAATCGAATCGCCAACTGTATCCTACTTCCGTTTTGCAATGGCAACGGGTTTTGGCGGGATTTTAATACGATTTGTTCCCTACGCACGGTCCAATTAGCTATCGCAACAGCCGACCAACGGCCGATCGAATAATTCTCGCTACACTGGTGACTTATGGCTTGGTGAAAGTTTATAATTGCAGAACCTGTATGTTTCTATGTGGAATGGTCATGCATGGCTTAGGCCGTTTATTAAATATGTTTTTTCATTGCCAACCGTATTTACATTACGATAGGTTAGTCATGTAGATGGCCGTTATCAAGAGGGGAAAGGAGAGGGGCAAGTGCACGAGCGCGGACTTTCAAGGGGCCCGGGCTAAAAAAAATTGCTTACGCTTCTTCAGGATGATATTCTTGGAATAGCGTGCAAAGCACGCATTGGTATTTCTCAGGGTTATATACTTTGTTGGCGTGCGAAGCACGCATTGATATTACTCAGGGAGATCATCTTGAAATGGCGTGCGAAGCACGCATTGGTATTCCTCAGGGAGATAAACTTTGTTTGTCGTGCGAAGCACGCATTGGTATTCATCAGGGCGACACACTTTGATTGGCGTGTGACGCACGCTTTGTTATTCCTCAGTTTGACTATCTTTTACACTCGCTTTTACAGGAGTTGATTGTTATATATATTGAAAATGGTAAAAATATTATTTTTTACTAATCCACGGTATCTCCAGGCGTTTTTTTCATTTTTGTGAATTTTTTATTTTTAAGGGTAATTTTCCCATAAAAACCCTTAAAATAACGGAAAAATCAACTTTTCTCAAAAACGGCTCTAACGATTTTGATTAAAATTTTATAGTTTATTAGGGACCTATAGTACTATAAACTGTAAAATTTTAATCAAAATCGTTCGAGCCGTTCTTGAGAAAAGTTGGTTTTTCCGTTATTTTACGGATTTTTATGGGAAAACAACTTTAATACAAAATCACCTCTCCTACCCCACCCTACAAGTCTCCGTGAATCTGTTTAATAATTTAAATATGTTTGTGAGAAAGTATGTGCCAGTTCCTGGTACCGTTTATTTATTTAATATTGACACATTTAATAGTTTAAATATTATAAAATAGTCAAATGTAAAATTTAGATATGATATTTAAAATTTGTTAACATTTTGTATTTATATATACCCTATTATTATACAGCAAAATAAATATGAAAGTATTATGTTTTTATTTCTTTTTATTTCATAATAGATTAGTCCCCTGCGTGCTTCGCACGCCAACTCAGTTGGAACGTACTATCATTGTATTTGGATAACCTAATAGAACTATATTTTGTTCCACTGGAAATTCGACTTTTGTTTCGCTATCTATTGGGGAAACGACGGAAGCTGTTTCAAACACCAATGCTACCAATGATTTCTCCCTAGCGTTACCTCGCGGCGTGATCATGCACTATTTTCGCGACAACCTTTTTTTCGCCACACAGCCCCGTATGGATGCATGATCTATTTTATTATTCATGATCTATGGTACTATACACGTATCCATGTTATGTTTTCCTTATAATAAAGGTAATGGTAATAACCTCAAAGCTAAGATGGTTAAAGTCCAAATCAAATTATCTCGCGTATTTTATAACATCAGTTATAATAAAAATTAAAAGAACCAGAAAGGCTCAGTACTACACTTTAATAAAAACCGAACCTAAAAGTTGGAAATACAAATGATTGCTTCAAAGTTTAAAATCCGCTGTTAATGGAAATATTATGGCAAACAGCTGATTACTGTAACAACTATAAACATATTTATTTATTTTTGCCGTAAAATATAGTTTGTGCATGTTGGTTTTACGTCCATGGCGTTGTTAAAAAAAAAGTATATAAAAACACGCGTGTATTCAAATGAAACTTTGTGTCAAAATTTCAAAGCAATCGGTGAAAAATTTTCGGAGATTTACAATTTTATTTATATAGATTGATACGTCAAAATTATTTAGAAATAATTGATATGAAGAAATTAATAAACGAATATGTTATACGAAGATGTACGAATGTTTCCGAAACTAAACGAATGGGTATCTTTAAAAGGTCCGTCTTGTGGGTATCTCTTCTTTAAATTTGTATAAATGAATATATTGATGATAATAGTCTGTATTTATATTAATTTCATAACCTCAAAGCAAATCTTATAAAGTAGGCCTATTTTAGCGTACATTAGTTACATAACTCATATTTAAAAAAAATAAACTTCACAAGTCATTATATTATTGATTAAAGTTGTAAACATAACCCCAAAGTATAATCATTGTATTTGGATAACCTAATAGAACTCCGATCCAATCCAATATTTTGTTCCACTGGAAATTCGACTTTTTTGGCGCTATCTATTGGGGAAACGAAGGAAGCTGGTTGGAAACACCAATGCTTACAATGCTTTCTCCCTAGCGCTACCTCGCGGCGCGATCATGTACTATTTTCGCGAACACCTTTTTTCCGGCACACAACCCCCGTATGGATGCAAGATCTATTTATTATTCATGATCTATGGTATTAGGTACAGATGATTGGCGAAATCAGTTGTTATATTATATTGTTACTCAAGAATGTACGTACACTCGCTTTTATAGGCGTTTATAATCACTATAAGTATACATTGTCTAAACAAATAATGTTCCAGATTTGTTCTTACTTTTTAAGGTTTTTGTAAGTTTTAATTAACTGCATAACAGTGCATACAATTACTTTTTTTTTTTAAATTGTGTGTGAGCCTTCAACATCTTTGCAAAATCAGTCTTCTGAACAAATCCAATGGGATAAACAAAACCAACTTGAACCACTTTGCATTCACCCGCAGACAAATTAGCAATTCACGGAATACATTCGCCGTGTGACCCAAATGCATTTCTATCGTTTCAATATTTGCGAACAATTTGCGATTATAAACGGTTCCTGGCGGCAGAACACGTAACTAATCTGTATACTCAGGCTGGGGCACAAAGTAGGTCGAAGTTACGTAAACAGTTGCAAAGCTATATGTGTTATTACGCCGACTGTATATGTTATTAGTCCAGTGTAGGAATTCTTTCGGAATAGACCGATTGACGTGAAATTTGAGTAGTAATTGGAGAATGGCTCGTGGGACAAAAGTGATCCAGAGCCGGAGCGTGCTTTTAACCTGGTGCAGGGTCGTTGCTACAAAAAATTTTGGAGGGGGGTGCAAAATCTAAAATTTTCCAACAATGTTTACCACATTTACCTACTTTTAGTGTCTACAGTAACAGCACAAACTTAACCTAAAAGTTGTTGACATAACCTTAAAGTAGTTCACATAGTTGAAGTATTACAGCTAATGGACGAAATAATCTGTGTATATAACATTTTTGTTACTCACGTACGTACGTACATAATCTAACTTTAAAAAATGCAAAGTAGATTAGTTTGAATTATTAAAATATTCGCTCGTGGTTGAAACTGAATTTACGTAGGACAAATTTTGTTATTTTAAGACAGCATTCTCCGGTCAATATGACCGCATCAGTTGACTGAGTCCATAAATACCACTATCAATCCAGTTTACCACCGGTTCCGGTCCAAACTAACCTATTTGCTAATCACCCGAACGTGACAAACAAGATGGCAGACGGAATGGTAATTAAGTCGCGATAAACAAAGAGGAATAAGAAGGTGATCTACAGGAAGTTTCACTTTTTAAAAGAAGGGGCAACCTCAATGTCATCGGGTCTAGCTGAGGTCGTTTGTGGAATAACCCTCACTAACTAGGTTAGGTTAGGAACATTTGCTAAGTGAATCCAAGAATGGGCGGACGTTATCGCTTGGCAGGTAGGAACGAAAAGTTAGGTTAGGTTTGTTGAGTTATATTTTGTAAACATCTGACTGAAAGCGGGAATTAAAGCATGTGATAATTAAAGTTGGGTCAGGTTTGATAAGTTATATTTT
>JAGFPH010007065.1:11873-27490 GCA_018207615.1 Philaenus spumarius | reverse complement strand
AACTACAAGGAGATGAACTACATGAACCGAACTACATAAATTTAACTACATTAGACGAACTACATGTAAGGAACTACATGAAACGAACTTCATAAAATTAATTACACGAGACAAACTGTATGAAACGAACTACATAACATGAACTACATTAGCCGTTCTACAGTAGACGATCTACTTGAAATGAACTATATGATATGAACTACATGAAATGAACTACATAACATAAACTATATGATACGAACTGCACGCAACGAACTACATAAAATTAACTAAATGAGACGAACTACATGAGACTAAATACATGAAATGAACTACATACAATGTACTGCATGATACGAACCACATGAAATGAACTACATGGGACTAAATACATATTAGACGAAATGCATGAAACGAACTGCACGAGATGAACTACATGAAACGAACTACTTACAATGAACTGCATGATACGAATCACGTGAAATGAACTACATGAGACTAAATACATATTAGACGAAATACATGAAACGAACTACACTAGATGAACTACGTGAAACGAACTACTTACAATGAACTGCATGATACGAACCACATGAAATTAACTACATGAGACTAAATACATATTATACGAAATACACGAAAGGAACTACACGAGATGAACTACATGAAACGAACTACTTACAATGAACTGCATGATACGAACCACATGAAATGAACTGCATGAGACTAAATACATGAGACGAACTGTATTAGACGGACTACATGAGATGCACTAGGTGCACCTCGTTCCTTTACGGTTTCGAGTTAAACATACATATTAGTACTTACACCGTCACGTCAGTTTGAAATTTCTATAGTACCTAATAAAAATTCATAAAAAATACACGTAGCAAACAAATTTTACTTTCTGATTTTGTTTTTTATTGGTATTTTTTGAAGTGTCAACTACTCTAGGCGCTCCTCGCAGGCAGAGATAATGAGAAATCTTGAGGAACAAATGAGTTGATGACGCGAGGAACGTCTTGCCGTGTAACGCTTGTTCGGCTAATTCCGATTCAAGTTCGAGTAAACTCGTGAATCCTCTCTCTATCTCCTTCACTGTTTGTTAGGAGGGGCTCGCGTCGGAGATTTAGGAAGTATAAGGTCCTACTAAATTCACTGTAAATAATTAACTAAATATACACAGTTTGCGGAGATGCCATTTATTCGTTTTTGTCTTCACCTAAAACAATAACTGATTTAATTCAACGAAGAAACCTTTAAGAATGTAGGCTGTGTAGGTGGAGATGTAATGTTTTTGTAACGTGTAGTACGTTAGCCAGATGTGTAATGTTTTATAACGTGTAGTAGCAACGCCGTGTTTTATTTCACGTTAACGATCCTCTAACAACTATAATTACCGTTCTTTGATTAAACAAAACAAACGGATGATTAAACACTAACTGGAGTTGTTACATAATGTTAACTGCACGGAGAACAAAATTGTTTACAATATTCTCTCGTAATTGTAGCGCAGAAGCCTTTAATGTTAAACACGCCTACATAACACGCTAATACTAACGTTTTACTGCACAATATTTACTACAAAATTTACTATTCAGTATTTACTATACAATTTACTGTACAATATACACTTCATAATTTACTATACAATATTTAGTACACAATTTACTATATAATATTTACGACAAAATTTATCATACAATGTTTACTACACAATTTACTATACAATATTTACTGCGCAATTTACCATGCAATATTTACTACACAATTTACTATACAATATTAACTAAACAATTTACTATATAATATTGACTTTGTAATTTACTATACAATATTTACCACACAATTTACTGTACAATATATACTACACAATTTACTATACAATATTTACTATATAATTTACCATACAATATCTACTACACAATTTACTATAAAATATTTACTACACAATTTACCATGCAATATTTACTACACAATTTACTATCCACTATTTACTATACAATATTTACTAAACAATTTACCGTACAATATTTACTATATAATTTACTATACAATATTTACCACACAATTTACTATACAATATATACTACACAATTTACTATACAACATTTACTATACAATATTTACTACACAATTTACCATACACTATTTACTACACAATTTACCATACACTATTTACTACACCATTTACCATAGACTATTTACTACACAATTTACTAACCACTATTTACTACACAATTTACTATATAATATATACTAAACAATTTACCGTACAATATTTACTACACAATTTACGAGAAAGCTGTGTAAATTTACTGCATTTAGACTAGACATTATGTATGCAAGTACCTCTTAATAAACTCCCCTTATTTTCTGTTTCAGGGATGGTCTTCCCATGGCTCTTCTCCATGATGCTCGTCAACAGTTTCCAATCGCCCAAACCCGGCCGAGCGAAATTCCCCTCACCGAAAAAATTCCAAGAAGCCTTCTCCTGGAACCAAATCGACTTCGCCTTCGAGACCGACCAAGATCGCCAATCGGCCATCGAGAAAGGCACCTACATCCCCGCCAACAACCTCCCGCTGGGTCTGGAACGCTGGCAACGCCGGGTGTTCGTCTCCATACCCCGCTGGAAACTCGGAGTACCGGCCACACTGGCCGTGGTATCGCTGGACGATCCGAACCGGTCGCCGTTGCTCCAACCGTACCCGAACTGGTCCTGGCACGAGAGCGGGAACTGTAACGGTCTCACTTCGGTGTTCCGGATGGCGGTCGACTCTTGCGGACGATTGTGGGTTTTGGATTCGGGTATACTCGACGCCCTCAACGAGGTGAAGGTGATCTGTCCTCCGCAGGTGTTTGTTTTCGATCTAGCGTCGGACAGACTTCTTTGGAAATACGAGATACCGAAATCACAAACTCCTGATGGGGCGTTGTTCACGAATATCGTGATCGACATCAGGGACGGGCAGTGCGACGACGCCTTCGCTTACATCACGGATGTCTTCCGGTACGGTCTGGTCGTCTACAGCTGGAGAGAAGATAAATCCTGGAGGATATCGCATCCTTACTTCTATCCCGATCCTTTACGATGCAGATACGAACTGGACGGAGTGGTGTTTAGATGGACCGACGGAGTTTTCGGTCTAGCTCTGTCGCCGCTCGACCCGAACACGAACGAAAGAACTCTGTACTTCCATCCGATGTCGAGTTTTAGAGAGTTCTCCGTCAGCACCGAACATCTACGCGTGGAGAACGCTTCGGTAATAGTCCAGGACGAGTTCAAAGTATTGAGCGAACCCAGAGGAAGATCCAACAGCCAATCGAGCGCCTCCGCGATGGACCGCAACGGGGTACTCTTCTACAATCTCGTCACCAACGACGCCGTCGGCTGTTGGAACTCGCAAAACGAGTTTCTAGAACGGACTCAAGGCATCGTCGAACAGAGCAACGTGACGCTGAATTTTCCCAACGATCTGAAGATTGATCACGAACGTGATCAGAGTCTGTGGGTGTTGAGTAACCGTTTGCACAGATACCTGTACAGGTCTTTGGAGCCGAACGAGGTCAACTTTAGGATACTGACCTTGAAAACAGCTGACGCGGTTAGAGGCACTGTGTGCCAGACGGGAGGTGCCATACCGAGGATTACCCCTAAACGTAGAAGGCTGAGGTATTGAGTGGGTTGGGATATGGGAAAGGTCTGGTGAAACATTTCAAAAAGATAATCAGATAAAATACACGTTTTCATAAAGACACAAACCCACATAGCACAGGAAAACGGTAGCGAAACATCCCCTTTCATGGATAAAATTCAAGTAGTCAGTTTCTCTATGGTTCTATATGTTTTTTGGGGTGCTGCATCCGAATTTGAAGTTTGCAACCGATATTTCCTGGAGCGTTCCAAGATATTCGTAAAAAAAAACAGCGAAAATTTAGCAGTTTCTTGCTCGCTTTGAATTTTATCGAAAATACCATCCTTTACGAAATTAAAGAAGGCAAAATATAATTTACAGTCTTTGAATATAGGACCAATGGGTGAGGAGCTGGGGCAAGTTGAAAATTGACGAAATTTGCGTTCTTCGTAGGTTTACCGTACATAACTCTTAATCTATGCAGTTTTCGACAAAACCCACTATGTAAACATTTAAACAACTGTGCCAGGTAATTATATCAAAATGAATAAGGAGTGGGGAGTGTAAAAATTTTCTAGTAAATTACACAAATCAAACGAGTGGAAATTACGAAAATGGTGGCAACTACGACCGAAATGCTCCACGTCAGAACGCTCTAAGAAGCTTAACTTCTCGCATATTAACGACGAAATTTATGCTATTTCAATTTGAACATAATGCGTTTCTTTGAGAAAGAATGCCGAGACTGTGAGTTATCTGCGTAAAACCGACGAAGAACGCTATTTTTACTTTCTCCACCCTATACGTAGTATATGGAGAAAGTATTGTTTTCGTAAAAATGTTCGAATTTGAATTTTCAGTTGAATTTATCCGTTTTGGTGCTCCCAGAACCCCAAAAAATTGTTTAGTGCAATTATCTGTGTTGGTGCTCCCTGAACCCAAAAATATTTTTAGTGGAATTTTTTGTTTTGGTGCTCCCTGAACCCCAAAAAGTGTTTTTAGAGTGGTGTCTGTCTGTCAGTCTGTCTGTATGTATACACGACCAGAGAGGACACTATTGGTCCGATTTTCATGAAATTTGGTATGTAGGTACTAAACCCTAATATCTCCAGGCGTATTTTTCATTTGTTGGAATTTTTAATTCTTAAGGGTAATTTACCCCTAAAAACCCATAAAAAACGACAAAACTGCAAATTTATCAAAAACGGCTCTAACGATTTTGATAAAATTTTCAGTATTTATAGTGCTTAAGATGCCAAACAAAATGACACCACCCGCTTTTATCAAAACTTCGGCGTTTTATAATTATGGGGAAATGTTTAAAAATAAACAAGTTTGTGTTGTCAATCTAGCATCGCGGCAGCGGCCGCACGGGGTAGCACCACGGTAGCGAGCACGGCCAGTAATTCAAAGGTCGCGCGAACGAATCCCGCCTGGGAAAATAATTTTTTTATACGATTGACGTAGGTAGAATATTATTTTTTTGTTTTGTTCTAAAAATTAGTAAATAAAATGATTAAAAACAATATTATTTTGGCTACAGTAAGTTGGGAGAAAGTTTGTGTCAGTTAACTGATACCGTTTATTTCCTAAGTAAGCAAATTTCGTAACTTTTCAACTTGCTTTAGCTCCTCTTCACTAGGTCCTATATTCAAAAACTGCATATCTAATTTATAAAAAATTGTATCCTCTTTAATTTTGTAAAGGGTCGTTTTTGAAGTGAAAACTTCTATGGGCATCCGAAACATTTTAAAAGTTTTGCTGGTGGTCAATCGTATTTTACCGTCACGCTCTACTATATATAGTACACATGTGTATATAGCAGAGTATATACTTGGTAGTACCTCTGAAATGGACATTGCGCTTCCTCATTTCATAAATTGTGTTTGTTAAAATAGTTTACTTGGTAATACCTCTGAAATGGACATTGTGCTTCTTCATTTTGTAAGTTGTGTTATTTTTATCTTGTATAAAAAATTTAAAATAACATAAACAAGATTGTCTATATTCATGACAGTTTTCACTTCTGACGGCAGTCCCACGACTGATTTTTTTCGATAAAATTAATAGTTTCGGTGTTAAGGGGAAAATACTTAAAAAGTGCAAAAATTTCGCTATTTTTTGCGATTATCTGGGAACGCTCCAGGAAATTTTGTTTGTAAACTTCAAATTCCGATTTAGCGCATTTAAAAAAATATGCAGAACCGCAGAGAACCTGTTTTTTTGTCTTGAACCGCATTTTTTCCACGGGCAACTACGATTTGACTGTATTAATACAGAAAGATAGAGTGTAACAACAATAGAAACTGAACGGCGAACATTAGAAGGCGTGTATTGGTGTGGAATTAAATCACCCGTAAAAATTTAATAAATAATAACTATACACCGAAATAACCTGTAGGCCTTTCACAACGTTTTGTGAGTTCTTGTCAAAACTCATGTTTTCGTTTAGGATTTTTTTACGATAACTTGGTTATTTTTCAAGGCAAAGAAACATTTTAAATCGGAAATTGCTCAAATGTAGACGTACGGAATATTTAAAAAAACGGTATTTGTGCAGAACAACGTAACTAAACGTGGGGATCGGGTTTCTTTATTTTGAAAATAAATAATTTACTGTAATATAAAAATGGAAAAATAAAACACCAAACGTACAAGTTAAAATTCAGCCGTTTTGGTTATGTTTGCATTGGACTGAAGAAACTAAACACTGCACTAGCATCGAAAAAAGAATACAATAACTATAGCTCACAAAATATACAAGGTATAACCACTGATTACGATAGAACAAATATGATAAGAACAAAAAGTTGAATAGGTGACTTTTAACATAGTGAACATTCAGCCATTTTGCAGATCTACTTTGCCAGATTATTACCAAATTTCCATGGGAAAGACGCACCGATCATGGTCCTCAGAACACGTTATTATAGGCCCTACAACTCTCACGTTGCGAGAGGTCGGCACAACTTCGGGAGATGACAGGGGACCTAAACCAAAGCAAAATTGTTCATATGAACATAGGTCCAGAAAAGTTTCGTTTTCAGATATCCGCCATTTGGGTTTTTTTACAAAATAATTCATGTCTAGAGATAGGCTATGTTTGACTGATTGAGTTTCAACTTGGCGTGAAGTTTAACACGTTTTATGGTGTCGTTCAAAATTGTATCTATGTATTCGCACTCTAACGGGTGCATTTACGGGTACAGCGTTATTTTTTTTAAGTATCGCGAACGAGTTCGTTAGCAAAAAATCACACAACCGGAAATACGTTTTTTGATTGGAAGTGAATGTTTAAAAATATTTTTCTTCCTAGAATGAAACTTTTTTTTGTTTTTTTCACGACCTTATAGCCCGTTTGGATCCCTCGGAATCGATCGAAACTTAAAATACCATAAAACTACCCGGTATAAAACTCCGGGTTTGTCCGCTGCAAGCGAAGCTAAGCAGTACATAATCCGAGGCCGCAAGATCGAGTTGCAAACTTGCGTTGCGAGCGGAATGAAGCAGCGCGTGATCTGGAACTGGGGGCTGAGGCAGGGCTCTATAACAAGGGCTAAACCGTTTCTTTGATCTCGGCACTGTGCCGCCAGTTTCACTCTGACGTCACCATGCTGATACACGCCAGCTGGTAACATTTCAGTAATGTGTGCGCAGTCGTTAACTCGCTGTTGTAACTCGATGGAAAGGCTTCAGTAAAATAACATTTAGATTTTCTTAATCTACATAAAGTACGGATTCTAACAGTATAAAAAACTTTTATTTTAACAGGTATTTCGAATTTTAATAATTGAAAATATGTGAGAATCATCACAGACTGACATGAAAAAGTTACTAAGCGAGGAATGTTTTTATTTTTGGGTTATAAACAAACTTCCAGCGGGAAAGTTGTTGCCAATGAATTGATCTAAACTATCCAATTCACAGATTTGTGATAAAATGATTACATCATTATGAAATCGTATTTTAAATGAGCACTAGGAGGTGCCGCGCCACGACTCCTGAAGTACAGTTGTTTGATACGGGAATAACGTTTATGTACATATTGTTAGTTCAAGGTAATATAGTAAATCACTTGTCCCCAGGTAATTATGCCTGCTAGAAAAAAAGTAAGCATTTTATTTTAACATAAACTGATTATAATTTATAAATATAGGAAATAATTTGATTTGGACATTTAATATTATTTACCATCTTAGCTTTGAGGGTATTATTAATCCTACACCTTTATTATAAAGAAAACACTACACGATTATGTGTACAGAAGGTTCCAAAGGGGTTGGCGTGCGGAGCACGCCGGGGTTTCCCTGGTATCGTATATATTTTGTGTACTATAGTTAGGCTATTTTTCACCTTTGGGTGCTAGTGCAGTGTTGAGATTTTTTAGTTTAGTGTAAACATAACCAAAATGGCAAAACTTTTAACTGCAGTTTTAGTGTTTTATTTTATTTTTTTAATTATTTATAACTGCCCTTCCTCGTTTTTTATCCTAGATTTAGTTACGCTTTCCTCCATGATTACAGAAAAATCCAATTTTTGGAACTAACAAAAAGTATGCTATATTAAAAAATTTATTAGAACATACATATTTTTTAATGTGGCCAGCCTGTATGTTTGTGCTTTAACTATACAAAAATCTTTTCGTCTTTCGTTTATTGATTGATATAATTTTCAAAAGAAATTACTCTATCATACCTCTCAAACCCATCAAACGATTTTAACACACCAAAGTATCTGTGAGTAAAAATAGTACTTTGAAAACCGAATGTAAGTATGCAAGTTTCAAGAAGTTGTTCGCTTTCCTTTTTTAATAATTATTCTTGTTGGTCTCCATTTTCATCAACGTTTTAAATGCGAATATTGAACCTATTTTAATCGATTGAGCAAATAATAAGCGATTTAAATATTGTTCTGTGCTATATTTGACGTAAAGATATTGTTAATTTAGGAAAATATATTTTAAGTCTACCAGATATTACAATAATATTCTCTTTATAAATAGTAATTTATTCTATTATGGTCGAATATTTGTATATATGTTGTATATTATTTTTGTACCAACAATACCATGTATGTAAAGTATATAATAGTAAACAAAATGTATATATTGTTGTTTGTTGCTTTATGTTACCTTTTCCTGTACACTATCTTGCAGGTGTTCGTAGAGTCGGGACACAATACTGTCCCGTATCATCCAAAAGCTTTTTGTTTTCGAAATATCCACCATTTAAAAAAATGTTATAAAAAAACTTATCAAGTATAATGTAATTTCCTTCTTTTTTTAAAGTACATAATTATACAAGAAATATCTTAATAAAAGTATGCAAAATACCCCAAGTAGCAAAACATACCAGGTAACTAGTCATATCCCGCCAGCTTGGAAGCGAGCCAACCACCGTTTGTTTTACTTCCGCCCTCCTACCCTCTAACCACAGATATGAAAAGCTACCTGGTCTCTAGCCTAGATTCGAACCTGGTATTTTTCTTCTGATCTTTATTTATTTTTTTTAACTGGGAAGGCGGCGGTCATGTGGTGCATGATATTCATGTAAAATTTGACGATGTAAAAAGACGATAGTCAGATCCGGTTTTGAATATCTAAATCCGTGTTTAAGCTATCGTCAGTCATATACGAGCGAAAACGCAAAATCCTAGGTCAAATTAGTCTAAGAAAAAACGCATCGCATATTACTATAATTCTTTTCCAACTTTAAAAAATTTCCTTTTAAAATGTGATTAAAAAATACCAATTTTAATTAACGCCCTAAACAAACATTCAAAATTAACATGATTCGATTAAAGCAATAAGATAATTTATTTAAATTCAAAACAGTTATCTATAGGATAAATAAAAATGTAAATGTGCGATTGATCAAAATCGATAATCGCCGATTGCTTTGAAATTTTGACACAAACTTTCATTAGACTACAAGGGTGTTTTTATATACTTTTTGAAAAATAGCAGCATCCATTGAAGATAAAATAAACAAAAATATACTAAATATTTTACAGCATACTAGGTAATAAACAAATATGTTTATTGTTGGTACTGTAATCAGCTGTTTGCTTTAATATTTCCATTAACAGCTGATTTAAAACTTTGAAGCAATTATTTAATTTCCAACTTTTAGGCTTTTGATTAAATTGTAGATCTGGGTCTTGCTGGTTCTTTTAACCTTTGTTATAACTGCTGTTATAAAATATAAAAAAATATTTAATTTGGACATTTACCTTCTTAGCTTTATTGTTATTATTAATCCTACACCTTCATTATACAAAAAAAGCATAACATAAATATGTGTATAGAAGGTGCCAACGGGGTTGGCGTGCGGATCACGCAGGGGTCTTCCCTAGAACAAATAAAATGAATAAGGAAAAGAAAATAACTTAGTTCAAGTGAAATCCCTTTTAAAATAAATCAGCTGTAAGCTGCCGATAACCTTAATCAGATGATATGGTTAATAGCTACTAATAAAACTTTCAACAATGAAACAGCTGTTGCTTAGAAACAAATGCTACAAATTTATCTTACACCCGTCTTGAAGCCTATCAAAGAAACACTCGACGGACGTTTTGAACAATTGCTGCAGTGTGGTTTACAGAGGATTTATGTTTTCTTCCTATTAGTACAGGTGTTGTTGTTTTACAATAAAAATATCATTTCACGCCAATAATAAAAATAATTATTGTTACTATTTATAATAGATTAGTTTTAATTAACAGACTGGGATAGTTGACGTTACTATTTTTTTATTTACTGAAAACTGCAAGCATGTATAGCGATATAATCCCGCATCATTGAGAAACATTAGTTGTATAATATTAAAATCTTCGAGGGTTGAAATTTCTGACAGGATCGCCATTTTAGGGTTGAATTTGCTCTGATGTTTTCTAACAGTCCTAAAATGAGGTGTAACTCGACCTAGGCTTAGCCTACATTTAAAAATACCAGGACTTCTGCAAAGTTTCATTACGTTTCCCCTAAAAGTTTTCGAAATATTTATGTTTCTGACACAGTCTTTTGGCCCGATACTGTCGTCTACAACAATCACGCAACAATTACCAATTTTCAGAATTCTACAGTGAATAGATAGAGACAGTGTGGCCATATGAAAGTGGCCGCCATGTTTTTCCTAAAAGTAATGTCATCTGCTCAGAATTATAATGTAAAGATTAGTGTTGTATCTCTTTGTAATTATAAGAGAAATTACCTCTTTGTTTTTTTTTTTTTATAAAGGGAAAAACAAGCGATTTAATTGTTACAGTTTGATATTTATATTGAAATTAAATAATAAAAACTGTGTTTCTTCTGAAAAAGTGTATTCTGTTTTTTCGTGCAAAACATTTTTAACAAATATAATAGAAACAGATAAGAATTTAGGAAAAACATGGCTGCCGGCCAATAGGAAACAAGACCTCACTTGGCCACACTGACAGAATTCGTCCCAACAGCGCTTTCTAGTGAGTAAAACTACAACTGCTTACAGGTAGTTCAAACATTTAGCAGAACTGTTGTCACATATATATCTACAAAACAGTTATCTACTTTCCCCCAATGTGGCAAGACTTTTCTACGAAACTTTGGGAAGGATTCCCACCTCACTGTTAAAAATGGTATCGAAACAGATTACTAAATTTATAATACAAACAAATAAAATTGAAGTGTTTATCTGTGATTTCGAAATAAATACTTTTATAATCTCATACGGTTTATTCACACTTTACCAAATCCTAAAGTGAAATTTTAAATTTGTTGTCTGACCGTTTGTCGGAGCTAATCTCCGGAATGGCTGACCCAATTTTGACGAACTTTCATTAACTTGTAGAGGATACTTCAGAGAATATTTTAGGCTACTTTTTAATCCGAAAATATTTAAAAAATTCCTGTTAAAAATTTGAAAAAAATTGGAAAATTATGGAACAAATTACGGATTTTATGGACAAATGTTGGATATATTGCGTCTTACATTATGTACAGGCCACAGACACCGCAAACTCCCAACTTAGATCCAAGTCAACTCTGTCCTAAACAATAATTATTTCCGTAAAGATTCCTATTAAAAAATAAAAAAATATTATGAACAAAATCAGGGATTTTGTGGTTTGCATTGACATCACCATGTATCACCGCCGTTGTGCGAGCGAAGCGAGTAGGGGCATTGGCCCTAGTTATAAATAAAACAACTGATTCGGACCAAAAGCTGAACACTTTGACAAGATCATTTGTGTTTTAATTTACTGTATATATGTCTGTTTAACCGTTAAATATACATCAAAACAATATGCAATAATGTGAATGGTACTCGTAGATGGTAAATGCACCTTTAAACCTAATTTTAATTTTTATGTTCGTTCGGAAGTTATGAGTAACAACAAACTGGTGGAAAACGGAATTTTATTATTAGTGCTTTGGGCGAAACCCACTTTGCGTTTATGGGCCATGGATTTGGATCTAAAATAGTTTTTTTTTTAATTTCGTGTTACAGAAAGGCACAATATTTACCCGATAGTCCTTTTATTTATTTAATCACGCCTGAGAGCGAAGTCGCAATACCAGTTAGTCTGAAATGTGATTACAAATAAATGACTCTCGGTAAAATCACCACAAAATAACCACCTGGTTGTTAATTTTGAAACTATTTGTCGTTATTTTTGCTATAGTCGGAAAGTGCTGCTACCTACATCCAGAATGTAAAGTATTATTTATTCACATTAATCATTATTTTGGAAATTCTTGTTTAGAAAGATACTGCCGCAATTTTTTATATTTTCAGTATTCATTTGATAGTCTGTAAAGTATGTATATATTTCTTTCTAAGGCGGACAATAAAAATATCATAAATCGTGTTGTTTCTTCTATACTTTCAAAACGAAGGTTAACCATATTTAAGTACAAGGATAGAACATAATTTTGGTCTATTATTTGTTATTTTTTAAATTATTTATCAACTACTGTTGATCTTTTTTTTTTCTCAAAATTTTGAGTAACTATTTACACTTCTGAAATTTTATACAGGTTGTCCCGTAAGTAAAGCGCCAAACTTCAGGTAATGGTTCTATGGGGTCAAAATAAACAGAAAATCAAGAATAAATGTTTTTCCAAAATATGCTTTGTTTTCCAGATATCCGCCATTTTGTTTTTTTCAAAATAATTCATATCTAGAGAAATGTTTGGCCGATTGCGTTCCAACTTTACAAAAAGTTTAACCGGACAATGATCTATTTTACAAATAAACAGTTATATCCAATTGTGCGTTTAAAATTGGCGGGTGTGACAAAAAATGTCAAGATGTCGTTTTTGTAGCCATTTGAATTCCCTATCGAATGGTGTAATTAATTGTCGAAACAATTGGATGAAGTATAATAGTTGTTACAGATAATAACAACATATTATAGGACGTATAATATTATGTCGTACATATTATAATAACGACGTCTACCCTCTGTGTTTGGTATAGGATGCCGGGTTGAACAAACTAATTATTACACACAACTTAACTATTTATTATCCTCAATCCGATTGTTTTGACAGTTCCACTATCCGATAGAGAATTAAAAGGGACACAAAAAAGGTTTCTTGACATTTTTTGTTAAAACGTACTGTTTTTTTTTTGTAATTTAGGTTTAAAATTTTCAAACAGCCGCCATTTAGAAAAGCAAGATTTGATATAATCGTTTATTTTTCATAAAATATATCATATTTAAGTTAAACTTTATGCCAAGTTTAAACTCAATCAGTCAAACCGTTTTCTTGATTGGAATTATTTTGTTAAAACACAAAATAGCTGATATCTGCAAAACGAAGCATTTTTGAAGACGTTTTACTCCCAATTTTGTCTTTATTTTGACCCATAGAACCGTTTTCTGAAGTTTGGCACATTACTTACGGGTCCCTCTGAATGGCTACATTTTTAAGCCCACGCCTAATTGAATCGGCAATTGGGGAGAGTGAAGTCGAATGAAATTGAAAGTAGTCAAGCGGATTAGTGTTTGAAATTGTGCATCTAGCTCATTTCAAAACCATCTGTGCTTGTTTATGAACAAATGTTTTTTTTTCGTCTGCCACTCACCGATGGTAATCTCGGTCATTTTAAAATATATCGACATGAAATTTAGGAGATGTTATTCTGCACATTTTGTTGTTTTTACACGACCTTGTAGCCCGTCCGGTCCCCCCCCCCCCAAATCGATCAATACGTAAAATATCATAAAAGTACCCGGTCCAAATCCACGTTGGCCGACGGGCGGAATTTGACCGCTGCGAGCGAAGCAAAGGTATGGCTTGTTACGAGAATGCAAGGTCGAAATGCAAACTCTCGAAACGTATTTTTCTGTTGCCAGCCGGACTAAGCAGCTCGTGAGCCTGGGCTGGAGGGTTGGGGTGCAAACAAATTGTAATATATTTCGTACACGCAGTCAGCACCTCCCGTCGTGAGTAGACAAATTTCCTAAATAGTTGAAACCATAAAACATGTAAACTTAATTAGCGAATTTCCATAGGAAAAATGAGCTATTGCAGTGGCCCTTACGGTGAGACCCAAGGTCGGGAGTAGCAAATGAGCACCGATCATGGTCCCCAGAACACGTTTTGGGGTGTCAAAAAAATTCATATATATATATATATATATGTGTATATATGTGTTCGCACTCTAGCGGCCGCATTTTAAGTCCGATTTGGTCCAAATCTGGTACACGTGTTGGTTGTCTATGTGGCTCGGACGAGTTCGTTAGCCAAACAAATCCAACAACCGGAAGTACGTTTTTTGACCGGAAGTAACAATTTTTTGAGATTTTTACTACGAGAATGAACATTTTTTAGAGTTTTTTCTAACAATATAAATGTAGGATGTTATTCTGCGCATTTTGTTTTTTTACGCGACCTTATAGCTCGCTTGGTTTCCCCAAAATCGACAAAAACGTAAAATACCATAAAAGTACCCGGTTCAAAGCCATGTGGTGGATTTTACCGCGGGGTTGGCGTGCGAAGCACGCAATGCATTGTGTATTGAAGATACTCCCAATACGGGGTTAGCGTGCGAAGCACGCAATGCTTTCTGTGTTAAAGAAACTCCCAATTTTCGGAATGGCGTGCGAAGCACGCAATGCTTTGAATATTGAAGACACTCCCAAAATGCGGATTGGCGTGCGAAGCATTTTGCAGCTATTCAGCACCGTCTTGAGTAGACTTATTTCCCAAGTTGTTTGTTGAAGCCCTAAAACATAGGCCTATAAATTTAATTTTGGAAATTTGCTCAACTCACGTCAGCGGTCCAGCTGCGTGGTCGAATTATTTATAAATTCGCTCAACTCACGCCACGGTTCAGCTGCGTGATCGATTTAAAAAAATTTGTTTTCATGTATTCATGTTTTTATTTTACCTTTCATTGATCAAATTACACTTGATGTTTCGGCGGGGGCCTTCTTCGCCACCACCTAGTTACCGCCCTGGGTGTAAGAAGCTGTTGTGAGCTGAAAACATTGTTTCAGAAGGTGGTATTTTCATTTGGAAACTATTCCTCGAGTTGTAACGCAAACGGTTTGCTGGAAAAATGTTTGACATAAAACATCTCTGTAGTCTGCTTTACATACGACATCTTGGTAGAAACCTGCACTTTCTTACATCTGCAGGCGGTGAATATTTTGGGGGTAATAAAACAGTATAGTAACAAAATTAAAATTTATTTAGATTATGAAACAATTTTACACAACATTAACACGGGGCAAGAAGGGTGCAACAATAGAAGTAACGCGAAAGGTGAATTGAAAATAAACCAGTATAAGTTCAGCTTAATGTCTACATGATTAAAATATTGAAGGCGATGAAATGTTGTAATTCAAGCATGGAATATTTAGGACAATTTTTTCTAAAACTACCGAGGGGAATTTTTTATTGGCAAAACAAAATTTTTCTCAGAATTGTTTTTCTGTTTATTTTATTACCTGTAAAAATAACTTACTTGATTTAATATTAATAATAATTCTTGTGTTTTACAAAATTAG
>JAGFPH010007064.1:43384-62637 GCA_018207615.1 Philaenus spumarius | reverse complement strand
AATGAGTTGTTCACTAAGCAATATAATATCATTGTTTTTTATGTATATAAATTATTGCTACCTTATAAATATTCCCATTATTTTTTACCAGCTTTTAGATGAAATGTTAGACAACGGATTTCCTCTTGCTACCGAATCTAATGTTCTGAAAGAGCTTATCAAGCCACCGAACCTGTTACGAACCATAGCAAACACTGTTACAGGAAAATCAAAGTAAGTATATTTTCAAATGGGAGTGTATATTATGTATTATATACGCCAGAATAATAATTTAATTGCATGTAATTCATACTTTTAACAAATGGTTAAGAGGCAATTATCCCCCTTAAATCTGTGCTCAGGTTTTTTAAATCAACTCAGTACAACTGTGTTGAATACTTCAACGATAAGAAACCTGTTATGTTTCAAATGTTCTTATAGTTAAAAAGGTTGTAGGACAAAGAAAGCTACAATATGATTTTTGTGAAATATATTTAATAGTGTTTACTTTATTCTCTATTATGGTTATCATTCTCTTAATTTTAACTTTACACTTACACAATAGTTACCTCTCCACTAATTGTGTGTAAAAATAAGGAAAGAACTTATTACAGTAGACGCTCATAAATCCGAATCATGAAAATTCGAACCGCTAATTGGAAATATGTTTTATATATATTATGATTACTCCGCATAGCATAAATGACATGTATTTTGTACCTTCGCGTTCTCCATGTTTCAACGAAATTGACATCGTTTATGATGCACAAAGCAATGGAAGTTTCTGCGCTGATGAGTTACTTTAGTTGTACATTCTTTTTTAATTTGCTGCAATAAATCTGTAGGATTAAATTTTCATTCCTTTTGTTTTATAAATAAATTTCCAACTTGCAGTGTTGCTTTTTGACGTACTGTGTTTCTTTTGTTTATTTAAAGTGTTTGGAACAGTAATGTATAGATTCGTTTTTTATTAAAACCATTCAATGCTATTCACAAACTTAATTTTTTCATTTCATGTTTTACTTAATTGCAGTCCAGTACTGTATTATATACATTACAGTACCATAAGATGATGTGCCAGAGTTTTAAAGTATCGTTGGATATCGGCTTGGCGCAGCAGCGATAGCATGTGCGACTTTTCATCGCTCTTATTGGCCGCACTGCCGACTTATGCCCGACTCCGGGAAATCCGGATTTTTTGGATTCCGGATCGGCCATCCGCCCCATTAGCCCGGATTTTTGAGAGTCTACTGTATTGATTATTCAGACATTAGCCATCATTTGTGTTTTAAAATCAATGGACGACGTTTCGGAAATATGAATCAACTCCTGTTATCAAATAACTAAAAACTAAGAGAACATAAACCTAGAGATCTAGAATTATGTTAAAGATAACAATGTAAACACTAAAATATACTACTAATCTTAAACATCTACGTAGTACATCTCAGAGCTGAAATTGAGAAGTTAAAACAATGTTGACAAACACAGAAAGCACAAAACACACAAGTAAGGCAAATGTTGACAGACCGAGGTGTTTTTATTAATCTCTAGGTTTATTATGTTCCCTTAGTTTTTAGTCTCTGGATAACGGGAGTTGATTCATATTTCGAAAATATGATTACCGAAAATCATGTATCGATACAACACATACAAATAAATTATGGCAAATGTCCAAATAATCAATAATATAAAATTGAACATTCATCATTAATAAAAATTATAACTTCAAACAGAGAAAAGGATAAAACGGATAGGCCCTACTATTACTGTACCTACAATTGAATAATAAAAAATAAATATTATTGAAAATACAATTCCTAAAACTGTAAATTAAAAAAGAACAATAAAATACCCAATACAATAATTTAAAGTTTATTTGTCTTTTCTAAAGTTCTTTAGATATAAAAATGTATAATGCCTAGTAAGATAAAATTTAGAAGGAAAATGTTCTTAATGTAAAAAAATGTCTAAATATAGTTTTGTTTTATTCAGAGTGTATTAAAAATCAATAGCTATTTTACCATTTGAATAACATAGTAATATAAATCATCATTTAACTGTGACTTATTATTTTACTATGCATACAAAGAAATTGCTGTCAACAATAAAGTGCAATTCTAACACATAAAAACTGATTTTGTCCATTAGCCTTAATTTTAATTAATAATTTTGTTTTAAAATATTGTCTAATTCATTATTTGCTAACATATAATTTAAATTTGAATTATTTTATTAAATTGAATAAAATGTGATAATTGAATTAAGTTCACTAGTAAAACGTTACTATTGTAGAATAAAAATCAGTACTTATGTGTTTTACAGAAATGGAAAAAACTTTTAAAATATTCCAAAATCTCAATATACAAATTATTTCATTAAAATGTCCCTTGTTTAAAGTAAAACATGCGTAACAGCTTTGTTAGAAAAGTTTAAAGGTAAATAAACAGTTAAAAGTATTGAAAACAATTCAAAATAGTTGCTCTTCAGTAAGAACTAGAACGTAGAAGGGCTGGGAGGTGTCCGAAGTAACTGGTTATTTGTTGGTACCGATATCTTCTATAACTGTTGGTGAAAAATAACCTTTTGTCTCATCTCTAATTGAATCACTTTCATAATTATTGTTATGCCTGTTTTCCATAAATTTGTAAAGGATATGTGGCATCTTGTTTGGATTCATATGTTCATATGTTGAATTTCTTGAAATTATAAGTTCACTGTACAAGTAGGTAATCAAAATATTGAATATAGTTACAGTAGAAATTTTTGATTTCAGTGTAAGTTCTACATTACCCAGTGGCCAGCTATCAAATGTACCATGGCGAAGAACTGGAGTGAAGTATACAAATAATGAAGCTTATTTTGATGTAGTGGAAGAAGTGGATGCTATTATTGATAAATCTGGGTCCACTGTGTTTGCAGAAATACAAGGCTATGTAAGTAGTTATATATCACTATGTGTGAGACAAAAACAAAAATCTATATGTCTGCATGCTTATTTATTGGGTGTGAAACAAATTATATTTGTACTAGGGATGAGTCGATTCTCGATTCCACCGATTCTCGGCACTGGAATCGGCATCGAGTCGATTCCGATTCCATCGATTCTGAGCCCAGCCTCCACCAATCTCTGCAAATACGTTTGGTATGCCGATTACTACGGCCGCGGTTTATATTTCCTTGTTATATTAATCGTTACATCCCATTTCATTCCAATTTGAAGTATTCGGAGAATCTACACTGCACCAAAGTAATAGAGTAGCCGTAACCGTTACTTTTAGCCGTTAGAAGTGATTACTTTGTGTGTTTGCAAAGTAGGGATGGGTCGATACCAAATTTTTCGATTCTCGATACAGATACCTATCAACAAAACAACAGAATGTTCATGGAAAAAATTAACGCCCAAACACAATTAGCTGTAATTTCATGAAATATTGGCGTTAAAACATAATTTAATATACCACAGAGAGTTTTCACGAAAGATGATGAAACTCGAATACAATTAGGAAAAGTGTTTGAAATATCAGTGAAAAAACATAATTTAAGTATCACAGTGAATGTCCACAAAAAATTAGATACCCTAATAAAATTTATGCCATTGGTGAAATACTATTTAAAATAAAATGACGAATGTTGTAAAAAAAATACGACGCCGAATAATAATATTCAATTAGCGCTAATATTATTTATTATTATTGATGTAATAATAATTATTATTAGCATTATTAATATTATTATTATTATTATTTAAACTTTCGTTACCGATTTATAAAATGTAATAGTTTTTGTCACAGTAGACACCCTAATTCTATAAATAGACACGGTAAGAAACGAATCCAATACACACGAGAAGAAACTCATCCATAAGTGGTTGACCTTGAGCCTATCTGACTTAACTTCGTGTACAAATAACAAGCCTACGCATGAATAAAAATAAAACAAGAAGCGAATAAAAATAAAACAAGAAGTGTTTACTTAACAAAGGAAACAATTGCCTGCAAATTTTACTGGGGAAAATGTCTACATACATCAAATTAAGAATGTTTTACATTTTTCCCTACTGATATTTATTTTATATGGTTTTTCTGTTCTTGTTATCCTTAAAAAGTTAAACCCCTACTCCTTAATAGTACCGGTATATTGCGTTACAACCATACAATACCATATGATATTTTTCATTAAACTACACCGAATAAGCAACATACTTTTAATCAAAACATCTTTTTATTAAAAAAAAAAAACAATTAAACTTGTTTGATTTTTCTGTTATATTTCCATTGACAAAATCAATCAGCTGTTTACATAAAACTGATGTTTATTCTTATTTGTAAAATAAGCTGGAGAACGGTAAAATCAGCTGTTTACTTAAAACTAATACGTTTATTCTTATTTGTAAAATCAGCTGGAGAACGGTAAATTTACTGATCCCTACACAGCTGATTTTACAGTATTGTGCATAGAAAATAAGGACTTGCATGTCTGTGTTTTCTATGTCTATGTGCAAAGGAATAGAAAACAGCTTTTTCGGTGCAGTATAGTGAAAAAAAAAATGTATACATTTTTTAATGAATCCAAATCGGCAGTTTTATGTAAGTTCCTCTTACTTCAATGTCAAAGAACCATGCGTTTAAAATTAAATAACAATGTTTACTTCCCTTTACAATTGTGGTCATTTGAATCGGGAATCGATAAATTTGAGAATCGACTCATCCCTAATTTGTACATACATTTTTTACTGAAAAGAAATTTCTCACAAATTTAAGCAAAGGAATAAACATCTCAAACAGTCACAAAATTGTACTTTCAACATAAATTTGCATGGAAAAAAGTAGCTTTCCGTAGAATGTTTGATATAATATTGTTTTGATTGTAATATACTTGTAAGTTGTTTAGTGTAATATCGTTTCTGTTTTTTATTAAAAATGCCAACAAATATTTGATTTCTTTTTAGGTTTTTTTTTGTAGAACCACTTTTTAATTAGTTTTATTGGTTAGTATCGTGAAAAATAGCGTTCAAAACTCTTGTAAAAGTGTCTTTTCAGTATTCATCGATTTAAAATGCTTGTCATGCAACTCTCGTTTCAAACACGATTCATACCGAAAAAGCCCACTTTCTCCACTAGCTGTGAAATATACTGGAGAAGACTTAGTTTTTACTGGATTTGTTATTTTTCATTAGGAACATAAATAATAAAAGACTTAAAATTTGTTAAAATAGTACAATCTTTCATATTAATTTAATTTGCCATAAAAATGCTACCAAAATAGATTGTTTCATTGCACCAGTATTTAAATTAGGATAGTGTAATGTCTTATTGTGTATGTTTCAGGTAGATTGCTGCATAAAACTTAGTGGAATGCCTGACCTTACATTATCTTTCATGAATCCCCGTCTGTTTGATGATGTCAGCTTCCATCCTTGTGTACGATTTAAGCGATGGGAGGTAAGTCGCAATGTAATAAATTAGAATTTAAAAAAAATAAATACCAATTTAGTATTAGGCCTAATAAGTTTAAGATAAAATTTGCTTGTCCTAAAGAGTCTTATTTGTTAAAGTTTTACAATAAAAATTTTAACGATATTTGATTTATAAATTTGCATAAAATTCTGTAATCAATATTTATGAAGGAATGGAAATTTGTCTAACTGTAGTTTATACTGCAGATGGAATTAGTGAAAAACTAAATATACATATATACAGTTAAACTTGGTTGTGCCGCCAACAAAGGGACTGAACAAATGTTGATGTTACGTACAAGTGAAATTATAAAAGATGTGTCAACAGGAAACCGTATATTTGTTAGCTTGAGATAAAGGGCAAAAGCTATACAGTACCCTCACATTATTAACATTATATATGACGTTTATTTAAAAAAACTTCAATTTCTTTTTACAGTACAGTGTAAAGTTTTGATAATTCGAGCTATTAAGTTTTGATAATTGTGTACAGTTTTATATGTATAAAGTAATGATAATCATAAATTACCATTACTGTAATTTAAAAAATATTGGATTAAAGCATTAAATGTCATCATTTCTGATTGAAAAATACTGTAGAGTGTGCTTAGTAACAATAAGAATCACATGCAGCGACTACAGTATGTTGACTTACTTTTCTATAGCTCCTAGCAACACTGGAATAATTCTGTGGGATGAGGGCAACTGTCCATAAGTAACTCTCTTGCAAGGCTAAACAATTGAGTGTTTATCCCTCCTAACACTTCACAAAATCGACTATACATTTCTTGTAAATCATTCAGTGCCATCGCATCGTCACATGTGATGTTTACTACGCCATGATATATTTACATAACACTAAAATTTTTTACATTTTTAATAATATTAAAGTAAAATATTTTGTAGATTTATGACTAGTGTTATAAAACTAGTGATTGTAATATTTATTGACACTAAATCAGGAGTAATGTTACAGATTGATAACATTGACTGGACACAAAAACAATGATGCTATACTCAAGTTGATGCATCAGCCGAGACCTTTAAAACCAAGTTAGACATATATTTAAAAAATTTCAAAAGAGAAAACATCACATGTATGCGTTCTTTGAATTGAGCCGTGGATAAACAATTTAAATGTATTTGGGATATAAAATTTCATATTATTCTTAAAAACAATTGATACATTTCCCTTACTTCTTATAAATAACAATCCTTGTTAATAGTCTGACTGTAAGTTACGTATTAAATTATATTTTTTTGCAGTCTGAACGCATTTTGTCATTCATTCCTCCTGATGGAAATCTTCGCCTTATGTCATACCATATTGGTTCACAAAGTGTTGTTGCTATTCCAATTTATATACGACACAATGTGAGTTTCAAAGAAGGCAGACTGGACATCACTGTGGGACCAAAACAGACAATAGGAAGAACAGTAAGAGATATTTTAAAAAAAATACTATGGATTATTCTGATATTTGCTAGACATACGTTCGGTCTCAATTCGGACAGAATTTTGCATTTTAGGTCTAATATCGCAACAATTACTGCAGTTACAGAACTGGGATAAATTTTATTTAAATTTATATGCTCATTTTACGTAAATTAAATTCAATTTCACACTTTAATTAACATCCTACATATTTCAATAGCGATTTGTTTCTGTGAATAATCTGAAACATGCGTGAAATCTTTCGCCAGCTGTAACTCGCTAACGAAGCATTTCCGGACCTATGAATATATGAACTTTTTTCATTATTTTATGCTATAGCCCGTCTCAGGTTAAGTTGAGGCAAGAAGGGTGGGTAATTAGGGTCGGTCTCAACCGTCATAAATCTGGCCCTTATTAATGCCACCTGAGTGAACCTGTAGGACACTCTAGTATAAAACTATAATTCTGTATGTCTTAAGTGAAAATGAAAAAACGATATGATATTTCGTTTCATGATACTTTCCTGATAATTTTGATACCAAATTTGATTACATTAGGTCACTTTGAGTTGCACTAGCATTATAAACTTACTTAGTTGAATTAACATTACTAATATGATTTACAAAAAATGTACTAGAGAAGTTCCTATTTAATAATGTAATAAATAATCATTTTTTTGAGAAAAAAACTCGATACTGTATCGTTATTTACCATAATACAAACAATAATTGTGTGTTTGTACCATGTTAATTGGCCGACTTAAGGGGGCGCTACCCTGTCCGCCATATTGAATCTGATTCCTATAAGAGCAATGCTACAGAATAAGTAATTTTTTCTGTTAATTCGTGGAATAAATTTAAAAATTTTGTTTCATTTTGAAGTACTGTCATATGCGGATGTTGATTGCTAAATAAATTTTCAAAAACTGTTTTATTGTTTTTATAAACGTATGATATAAATAGTAAAAAACAGTAAATTTTATTCATTTTTTACTCAGTTGCAAAAAGAGATATCGCACAAAATCTTAGCAATCAACACCCACAATCGATTTTACTTTAAGAAAAAAAATACAGCTTTCGTTTTTTGACAAAAACAACACAAAAATATGCTTAATAGTGAAGGTATGTTTTGGTTATTTAACATTGAAATTGGTAACCAACTTCGCCGTTTTGAATGTAGGGAGCCGAGCCTTAATTAATGCAATATAATTATCACCGCTTTGTCATTAATAATACAAATTTAATTTTGTAATTTCTTGTATTGAAAAAAACAGTTACAACACTTTAAGTCGGCCGATTAACATGGGACAAACACACAATTGTTTGTGTTATAATAAATAGCGATACAGTATCGAATTTTTTCTCAAATAATGATTATTTATTACATTTTTAAATATGAACTTCTCTAGTACATTTTTGTGGCTTTATTGTTGTAAACCATATTAGTAATGTTGATTCAACTAAGAAAGTTTATAATGCTAGTACAGCTCAAAGTTGGCCAAATGTAATCAAATTTGGTATCAAAATTATCTGGAAAATACCATGAAACGAAATATGATATCGTTTTTTCATTTTCACTTAAGACATACAGAATTGCAATTTTATACTATAGTTTGCTACAGGTTCACTCAGGCGGCATTAATAAGGGTCAGTTTTATGACGGTTGAGACCGACCCTAATTACCCACCCTCTTTGCCTCAACTTAACCTGAGACGGGCTACAGTAGAATCAGCTCAGAAAGTGCTCGGAACATAATGCAAATAACTGATTATTTTAGCTCATAATAACATTAAAATATTTTGTTTCTAGAGTAATTCTGGGTATTGTTGACAACTACCAAGAAATACATTTTTCCTTTTTTTTGTCAATACCTCTGTTATTCTTTGAGCTGCAGACAAAATAAAAAAAAACATTGTGTTTGTCATTAAAAAAGTAAACTTTTTTGTCTCTTGTAATTCTTTTGTAAAGTTAGCGGTTTTTGAGATATTTAACATTAAAAATTATAAACCGCCGCCATTTTGAAAATATTTAAAATAATGTTCTAATTTTTCGTACAGTAATAAGAGGTTACGCAACAAATAGGTGTACAAAGTTTGAGATCAATATCCTTTCTACTTTTAAAAATATTAAGTATTTTGTAAAAAACACATACAGACAGACAGATGAAAAAATAAGCCCCATAGACCCATGTTTATATTGTGAAATATGTTTGTCTTGATCCCAGGAACATATCCACAAAATGGGTCCAGAGAGTTCGGGGACACCCTGTATATTTGTAATATCGCCAAAGAAGTTTACACTTCTACCCGTGTTAAGCACATTTTTTTCATTTATTTATTGCAATCTCAAACTACAGATCAAACAAGTAATTCATATGATAGAGGAGGAAATCAAGTAATACATATGGTAAAGGAGGCAAATGAGGCCTAGATCATGCAACTAGGCTTTAGCTGATACATTATACTATGTTCTAAGGTTTATGACGCTTAAGTTGTCTTTCGTCCGATTCAACATGTAGGAGTTGGATGGCTTCCAGGTTTATTCTCATACCAAGTCTTGTTTACCTTGTTTACATATTTCAGGTCTGGATGTTGGTCATCAATCCTCTGGTACTATCTTGCATTTGTAATTGTACGAATAATACGATTTTGTATTCACTGAGTATCTAATTGATTTGTAGGTTTTGTACTACCCCATAGTTCAGCACCATTTGTCCAAATAGGTCTAATGATCGATATGTACTGTTACCTCTTGTGATACAAGTCCAATTGAGATTTTCATCCCATCAACCAATTAATTCAAATCACCCAGTTTTTGTTTGATTTGATCTGCTTTCTTACATACATGATGTTTCCACTTAAGATGTTCATCAAGTTGCATTCCAAGGTACTTAGTAGAATTATTATGTGAAATTCATTTGTTATTAAGGTCACTCTACAGCTTGTACCTATGTCGAGCAAAGCAATTGTCACTTGAGATTATCGATCATTGACTCTGATTTTACAGTCTTCTCTCCACTGAGTTATTTGATTCAATGCTGACTGAAGATCTTATGTTGTTTCAGCTTGTGATTTATTTACAGCCAATATCACAGTATCATCAGCAAATGTAGTTATTGTGGTTTTATTTGAAGTCAGAATATCCGCTGTGTATAACAGGTAAAGAGTAGGTCTTAGTACACTACCTTATATAACTCCTTCTAGTATTTATTAATGAGCTGAATCAGACTTTTGGACACACTCTAAATTTCCTGTCTGTAAGGTATGACTGAAGAATATGGCAATAGTTTCCTGGCAACACCGTGCTAAGTTTGAAAACAAGCCCTTCATGCCATATTTTATCAAAGGCCTCGAGAAAATTTATTTTTCTCAAAACCCCTCTGAATAACGGCAGTGACTCTATGAACCTGGCATATGGTTGAGTGTATGTTTCTGAATCCAAACTGGTGATCAGTAGATTTATAAGTGGCTTTAACCTTTTAAAAAGAATTTTCGCCCAGAGTTTAGATAATGTAGGAAGCAGAGATATTGGTTGGTATGGTGTTATTTCCTCTGCTAGCTTGCCTGGCTTCAGCAACATAATGATTTTTGCTGTCTTGAAATAATCAATCACAAATTTAAGTTTAAACAAGCGTTGAAAAGATTCGAAAGGAACATTTCACTTTTTCTTTACAATTCCTGAAGTATGTCCTGATGGGATTTCATCAAAAACTGGTGTTTTTCTAGGATTTAATTTATTCATTTCCTGGGCAGCTTCAAAGCGTGTTGCTGGTTTAACACATAAATAATTTTTATAAATTTGTTTAGACTGCAGATTGATACTCATGCAGTTGAAACACTGCATAAAGATGTTGGGCAAACAATTCAGTCTTTTCCTCATCTCATCGTATGCACCTCCCTGATATATCTCTAATCGGAACAACCTCTAACAGTAGGACGCTTTAATGTACGTTTGGCTCTCAACAAAGGAAAGTTAGTATCCGTATGAGCTGACAGACCTTTCAAGAAGCTTTCGAAACTAGTCCTCTTTATTTCTTTACCTGAACGTATAAGCTGTTTACTTATTCTGTTAAACTGATTCTTGTCTTTGGGGTTTCTTGATTTGTGCCAGATATGATGTACTTGTCTCCTTTCTCTTATCATTTCTTTGATCTAAGAGGATACCAAATGCCTTGGTGCCAAGAAGAGTTAAGGCCTAGAGTTGAATAGCAGCCATGCAAATAGCTTCAATAAAATTGTTTGCTTCATCATTCACAACCATTATGGAGTTACGTTTATCTCTTAAGTCTATTCGCTTATCTAATTTATTCCTGATATCATCCTAACTAGTATATTATTGTAAGCGGTTGTCCTTTTCTTCTTGTATATGGATGTTAAGCTTATTATCATTACTATAGGAATATAATGACAATATTACATACTTCAATGTAATTATTAGACATGTCTTTTGTTGTGAAAAATTCTATTAGATCTGGTACTTTTTCTCTATCAACAGACCAGTATGTTGGTTTACCTGTTGAATGAATTTCACATGCATAAGCATCTATTGACTTAAATAACTCTCTACACTTAGTGGTAACTAGTCGAAATCCCCTTGCCAAGTGCTTAGCATTAAAGTTTGGTCCCATTATAAAGCAAGACCACAACCTATTTAACACTTCCTCAAATTGTTTTTTCTTTATATTGTCTCTAGGTGGACAGTATATGGCTGCTTTTTCAAATAAATTGAAGCTATTCAATATATAGAATTACTGTCCACTTATCATGTTTTCCTTTTTAAACCTTGATCACTTATGAATATATTAAAACAACTTCATACTTAAATTTATAATCCAAATAAATTAATAGTAATTCAAATATTTCTAAAAAATAATAACCTTAAATTTTATTTATAGCTTCTAATTGTACATATGTTTTTCATTCAGGTAGAAAATGTGGTATTAGAAATACCTATGCCTAAATCAGTTCTGAACTGTTCTCTAACTCCAACTCAGGGCAAGTATTCATTTGATCCAGTGAGTAGAATTTTGATCTGGGATATTGGACGAATTGATACATCAAAACTACCAAACATTCGTGGCACAGTGAGTACAAGTTCAATTGTTAATAAATATACTTTAAACATTTCTTAAATTTATAATACAAATTTTAAATAAAACTGAACTACAAAATAATTTTGTAATAAGATCATCTACAGTAAGGTAAGAATAAAGGATGATTTAACCCTTTGCACGCTTTAAAATTTGCCTTATTTCACCACAATGCTGAAATAACTTTAAATTTGTTTAGTTTTTTCTTCAAAGTTAATTTTTGTTTTTGTTTTGTGTGTAAAAGGGTACTTAAAACATATATCATCATTGGGTTTTGGTTACATTTAACATTTTTTATTTCGCAAAACATAATAGTAAAAAATTACAAAAATTTGTGTTTTTTTTATTTTAGTAGTAATATTATGAAATAATATATAAAAATTACAAGGTAATAATACAAAAAACAACATATTATTGGACAATTAGTACATTGGAGAGGTGTGATAAATCTGAAAACACTATCAGGGTGCAGAGACGACTTCTCGGAGCAAGTCATGCAAAAGTAGACAGTTTCTTTTCTTTGTCCTTCTATGTGCATAGCAATATTTGTCTTTCCAATATGCATTTATTGCACCTTCTTCAAAATAATGCTCAAATGCAAACACGGAAGGCGTCGCTTATCAGACTATTGAGACTGCGAGTATAGTCGTTTTACACTCTGTAGAAGCTATAGGATGCGAGCACCGCCAAGCAATTCCAGATAAAATAGCGCCCCCCCCTCCCTCCACTTGCTCGAGGCGTAGAACATTCAACAAACCATCTTTCTTTTCATGAATAGACAGCCGACATGCCTCTGCATTCTACCTGAACTTTAGTGAACTACGTAATTAACCAGAGGCTAAAATATATTTTTGCGATTTTAAATGTAATTCGCGTTTGGGTCAAATTCTACCGCTGCAGTTATACTCGTTTGCCACATGGGAAGGGTTAATTGGAGGCTTCATTTTTAAGTTGGCATTTTTTGTTTGGAGTATTAAAAGTAGAAGGTGTATATGCCAATGACCCTACAATGTTTCCAGAGCTGTAAACAATATTCATTGTAAACATGTTAAACTTTGTAAACTACTTCAAGAGCTACACCAAAAGGTAATAGAAAGTAGGCCTACATCCATTTGGCCAATGTCAATGTTTAAAAATTATATGCAAATAAAAGTCTCAACAGTTTATGAAATCCCTTAATTCACATTTAAATTATTGCAACCTACAATTGAACAACCATATAGTATGATCAAATTATTGTTTCTCTTTATCTTAAAAACTCTATTCTTAACCTTCATAATATTGTACTCTTAGGCCGGCCGCACAATTATCCAGCAAAGCTGCTTTAAGCGAAAACATTCTGCTTAACGTAGAAACATTTTTATTTAGTCCGAGTGTTTACATATCTAGCAAATCTGCTTTAAGCAATGTTTTTTGTTTTTACTGAAAATAATTCAGAACTGAAATTATTCCTTTGGGGTTATGTTTACAACTTTAATAAATATAAGTTTTGTAATATTAATAACTTCGAAATCATTTGATCTATCAATATGAAATAAAAATCAATTAAAAGATAGTATTTTTATCTTTCTTTAAATATATAATAACGTATGTAAACACAAATTTTTAACAAATAGGCCTACAGTTTTATAATCTTTATTATTGTATACATTTACCGAGTTAAAAATCCCCGTCAGCATAGTTAGGTAGGCCTAGATAAATAGGCCTTAACGTTGTTTTTAAATAGTACGTTTTTTAAATTATGTATTTCTGATTATTTTAAATTAATTATCCTGTGATTTTTCACAGGGGCTTACTAGCGTTTATAAATAACTGTTTGATAAATTTTGATTTAATATTGATGATACAAACGATACGAACATGCGCAATACCAAATGTTTCGCCTTCCAGCAAGGGTCGTTATTTGTGAGACAAGCACTGCCAGGTCTGCTTAAACGTGCTGGATTACGCTTCAAAGCGTTTTTGCTTCTTGCTCGATCACGCTTAAATGTGTTTAAACGTGCTGTACAGTGTTTTTCGTTTTGCTCAAACGTGCTGTACAGCGTTTTGTATTTATGCTAGATAAGTGTGCGGTATTCCTATCTTACACATAGGAAATACATGTTCGAGCAAGTTTAAACAAAATCGTTTTTGCTTAAAGCAGTTTTGCTGGATAAGTGTGCGGCCGGCCTTAGTCATGTAATGAGTTGGGTTCTCACTAAAACCAAACCTAAATAAACTGTGATATATATAAAACTATACCATGCATTTATTGTGCTTACTAGTATCTTGTATTAAGATCACTAAATATTATGTTCGTACTGTATTATTAAATAATTATCAACCATATAGGTACTTGCAAGTCAGCTTTTATTAAATTTAATAGAAGTTCTTTTTTCATGCCAAACTTATTAGCTCAACAACTTTGTTTTTAATAACATTAATTGTGTTCCTGTTATAAAAAGTAAGCAACAAGTTAAAAGTATGAAACTGACTTATTTATCATATTAATCTTTGATAACATTGTTTACCTTATCACTGAGATAAATGTATCTAATTTGGTATGCCTTCAACACACAATTTAGAGAACAATGACTTCAACAAGTTTCATTTTTAATTGGAAAATCCTGATTTTTGCGCTGTTTATTTAAGATCAACCCGGTTTTACAATGCAAATTTTTGTGAGAGAAGCTTCATATATTCAAATCAAACATAAACCAAAGCGATTAAAGTAATTTTCAGCTTTCTTGTAAATATCTTGAGTGTGTATCAGGTTTATTTTCTAATTTTGAACGGATTTTTGTTACTATAATAAAACAATTGGATTTGTTTAAATTTTACAGATCAATTTGCAGTCTGGTTCTTCAGTAATAGATTCAAATCCTACAATTAATGTAAGTATGTTTAAAAGCTATTTTAAACAGTGTATGTTGTCAGTGTATATTTCAAGAACAGTTTTTGTATTAAAAACTTAACAATGTGCAAAATTTAGTAAAACACCTCCTACCTATAAAGAAGTAAAAGATCTGATCAAAAATCCCTTATTAGCAAATTTACATAGGAAAAATGAGCTATTGGCGTGGCTCTTATGGTAAGACCGAAGGTCGGGAGTAGCAAATGAGCACCGATCATGATCCCCAGAACACGTTTTGGGGTGTCATTAAAACTCGTATGAATATATTTATGTATGTATGTGTGCGCACTCTAACGGACGCATTTTACGTCCGATTTGGTACACACGTTGATTTTCTGAGTCGCTTGAACTGGTAAGATAGCCAAAAAAAATTTCTGGAAGTAGACCAAACTTTTGACCGGAAGTAACTTTATGAATATATGTGAGCGCACTCTAACGGATGCATTTTACGTCCGATTTGGTTCAAATTTGGTACACACGTTGTTTTTCTAAGTCGCTTGGACGAGTTAATTAGCCAAAAAAAATTACCTGAAGTAGACCAAATTTTTGACCGGAAGTATCATGTATATAAGTGTGCGCACTCTAACGAACGCATTTTATATCCGATTGAGTCCAAATTTGGTACACAGGTTGGTTTTCTAAATCGCTTGGACGAGTTCGTTAGCTAAATAAATTGACCGGAAGTAGACCAAATTTTTGACCGGAAGTAACTTTATGTATAAGTGTGCACACTCTAATGGAAGCATTTTATGTCCGATTTGGTCCAAATTTGGTACACAGGTTGGTTTTCTAAGTCGCTTGGACGAGTTCGTTAGTAAAAAAATTTACCGGAAGTAGACCAAATTTTTGACCGGAAGTATCATGTATAAATGTGTGTGCACTCTAACGGACGCATTTTATGTCCGATTTGGTCCAAATTTGGTTGTCCAAATAAGTTGCTTGGACAAGTTTGTTAGCAAACAAAATTGAGGACGAGTTTGTTAGCAAACAAAATTGACCGGAAGTAGACCAAATTTCTGACCGGAAGTAACAATTTTTGGAGATTTTTCGTACTAGAAATAAACTGTTTTGAAATTTTTTTCAAAAATTAGACATATGAAATAATTTGCACATTTTGTTTTTTTACACGACTTTATAGCCCATCTGGTTCCCCCAAAAACAATCAAAACGTAAAATACCGTAAAAATACCAGAATTAAATCCATGGCTTTTACCTTGGTGACCGATGGCAATATATTTTTTACATGCTGGCAGCAGCTACGTGAGTTGATCAATTTCCCAAATAGTTGTTTGACACCCAAAAACATAATATATAAATTTAATTTTGGAAATTCGTTCAACTCACGTCAGCGGTTCAGCTGCGTGGTCGAATTATTCTTATTTTAGCCTTATACCATTCAAAATACTCTCCCTGTGTATTTCCTCCCTGTACAGTTTCTCACTCCTAAAAGCATGTAGAAATAGTATATTTCATTACTAGTACCGAAAGTGGCACTTTCAGGTGCGCGCCCAAGTTTCACGTGCGAGGCGAAGCCGAGTACGGGAATAATTGGAGCAAGTGCCGGAAAATCACTTTCGGTACAAGTTATGAACGGTACTTTTCATCTCGACGCAAAAATACACACAATGCTGAAGAAGAAACCTCAGAGAGCAAGGGAAAACAAATTTAGAGCAAGGGAAAATCAGCTGATCGTTTTTCCCTTGCTCTAAATTAGAGCTTGGGAAACGATCGTTTTCGTTGCTACGAGCTGACATCGAAAGTAGCTACTTTCGGTACGGAGTGATGAAAATGAATTTTCCGTAATCATGTTTAGTTCCTCTTGTACCTGGAAAATAAGAAAAAGTTGGCAGGGACCAAATCATGTTAGTTGAGGAAAAACTGTCATGTTATTTGTGCAAACTCGGGAAAACAAGTCGATCACTCATTCATCACTGTGTCAAAGTTTATGTGTCTTCCTTCAAACATATTCACTTAATAGAATAAAAAGTTAAGATAATAAAAACTATTGTTTTTTAACTTTTTGAAAGGAATTCATGATGAACAACTCCCTTAGAATAACTCTAATTAGATTAGCAGTTAGTAGCAGGAGTTGATGAACCCATAGTATTTTACACTAATATCTTGCTTATGTGTGTTTCAGGTCAAGTTTTCAATAAGCCAGTTAGCTGTTTCTGGACTTAAAGTAAATAGACTTGATATGTACGGAGAAAAATATAAACCTTTTAAGGGTGTGAAGTATATTACTAAAGCTGGAAAATTTCAAATCCGAATGTAAATTTTCTTTCTAAAATAATTACAATAATAAAACAATATGTAATAAAAGATATCAATAAAAATATATTTGAAACAATTAACTTATCGTTAGTACGTCTTATTTTTTATTTTTTCTGGTGTATATTCAAAAAATGTACTTTAAGACTACTTTCAAATGATCAATTTCTGTGCAATGACACGTAGTACCACTGAAAGACCCTTGCCAACAATATTATAACAATCCTAAGGTGTAACCAGTTGGTGTACTATGGCAGTGAGTTGTGAGATTTTTATGGCCGCCCTTAGTAATGTGGTTGTTGTTAGCTAAAAGTTGATCCTATGAAAGGTCCCCTACAACACTGTGTGGTTCATCATTTGGTCGTAGTGGTGTGTCATGGCAGTTTTGCTAGGTGACAAGTATAGAGTTCTCATCCATTAAAACTGTCTGACCCTGGGACCGATGTTAGTGTTACTTCTGGGTTGTGCTCCTGTCACATATCCTTGCAACTAGGCCAGGTTTGAACGTTGAGGTTTGTTACGTATCTTACTCTTCTCTTTATCAGAACAAACTTTGAGAAGGTGATGCATATGTTCTATCTTTAATATTTCAAGTACAGGCATGTCTGCTACAAGCATTTGCTTCCTTCTCAGGTCTGGCCTACTCAGCCGTCATAGTCTTGTTTCCGTCAAAACTCACATTTAAGGCTTTCTGAGTATGAACTTGTAAAAGGTAGGTGTAGGTACCAAATGGCTGATTTCACACTTGCCGACACGACACGATATCGGAACGATGTTGTCGGTCATGAAAACTAACTTAAACTTAAGAGTAGCTTTCACACTCACCGACATATCGGTGTCGTGTCGTTACAGGCGCCGACATGTCGGCGAGCTGCTGGTCGCCCTTCTTTATCGGAACGATATCGTCTCAGTTTGTTCACTGGTTGCTATGGTAATCAATCAATAATAATTTGGCCTCGTTAAATATTTTTTTCTGTTAGATAAATAATAAATATGTTGTCTCATTTTAAATATGAAGTTGTGACATTAATTGAACTTGTGGAAAGTAAGCCATGTTTGTTTTTTTACTGAAGACATGAACAAACAATTTTTCACCGAATAAAGATATCGGAAAATAATTTTTATAGGCCCATAAATTTTATCAGTATTTATGCAAGGTTAGGCCTAGAAAGTAATTTTAAGTCTAGGCCTAACCTAAAATATTGTATGTATTTTGCCGTTAAGATAGGTAAAATAAATTAAACAAACACACAATAATTTTAGGTTAGGCCTAGACAGTGAACCAACATTTTATGTTTATTGAATGTATTTACAATTAATGGACATTTAACTGTGTTTACCATCTTAGCTTTGATGTTATAATTAATTCTACACCTTTGTTATAATAACATTAAACGTATGGAAACAGCAAATATTTGTATAAAAAATAATATAATAATAAACGGCAATTGAAAGATTAAAATTATGTGTGTATGTTGCCTTTAGGCTGGTAAAAGAATTGAAGAAAAGGAATGATGAACTTCGTTCCTGAAGGGGGTTCCACGACAGCACACATATACTTTTTTTATTAGCTATGTAATTTGTTGGCAGACGGATTATGTTCCTTAAACTTTTTTTGAACATCCTTGTTTACTCTATGTATTTTTTGGGTCAATCTACACGATAGCTTCTACAATTGGTCGAGTCGGTGAATGTGAAAGACGTGATATCGTGACGATATCGGTATTATTGCTGTATCGGGTTGATATCGTGTCGGTGTCGTGTCGCCAAGTGTGAAATCAGCCAATAAAAGAAAACCCTGAACCAGTAAAACACAGTCAGTAATGACACAACATTGTTGTTACATTACTCATAACAACCCTCTTGAAGTCATCAAAATGTACATAAAGATAACTTAACTTGTTCATTAACACATCTTAGTTTATACTAGGGGAGACCCCTGCGTGCTCCTCACGCCAACCCCCGGTGCGGCCTTCTAAATACATATGTTGTGTTTTATTTATAATAAAAGTGTAGGATTAATAATAACCTCAAAACTAAGATGGTAAATAATGTTAAATGTTCAAATCAAATTATTTCTTATATTTTATAACAGCAGTAATAATAAAGGTTAAAAGAACCAGTAAGGCT
>JAGFPH010007064.1:0-24461 GCA_018207615.1 Philaenus spumarius | reverse complement strand
GGGGGGGGGGGGATAACCGTAAAGTTGTTCATATAAGTGGGATAGAGTTATGCACAGTACAAGTGTCAATAAACAATATGATTGTTCTGTTCTGTTTACAAAAGGTTTTGTCGAGAATTAACAACAGACAGAGATTGGGCAGAGCATCAATGACAAACTGCAGTATCGGTACCTAGAGAATTCTCGGAAGGCAAAATTCTTGGAAACCGGTACCGCGTCTAGAATTACAATACGTGTACAAACACGTAAGTCCTGCCCCCTATGTCCATCCCCCTTTCTATCAGACAGTGACCTATTCATCCAGCGATCCCTTTCACAGCACAAGATTTAGTTTTAGTGTTGAAAAAAAACTTCGAATTAAAGAAGTTGACTTCGAATTATCCATAATTTTTTTATATTGTTAGCATATAAAGTACAAGGAACCGAACCGAAACTTCGAATTAACGGTAATTTCGAATTAAAGACGTTCGAATTCTTCAAGTTCTACTGTATGTACAAAAATAACATTGAAACAAACTTTTCCCGGCACTGCCGTATCGGCCTGGCGTGACATTGCAGCTCGTAAACGTTGCAGTGTAGTTAAACAAAAAACTATTTATGATTTGTTTAATAAATAAGTTTCTATTTTTTACTGGTCATAAAATTACTTTTTTACCTCAGTGTTCAATACAAAATAGTGTATATTTAATAAGACTTTAATTTTTTCGGAGATACGAGGACTATAAATAGTAGTTTTATCTTAACCTCTACATATTCCGTGTATTTCGAGTTTTTCACAATCCGAGGTACTCTGGGTCCCATTCAACTCGAAATATCGGGACTCTACTGTACTACTCATCATTATTTTTGGTATATTAGTAAACACAAGTGTAATATTATGAAACAATTTAAATGATGTTATGAAAAATATTTAGCATATGATTTTTGACAAGTTAGTGTTACTTCATTAGACTCTTTAAACTGACACCTTCTTAACATGTTAACATGATGGGAAAAAATTTGAAGCGCATCTAATGTCCATAAGTCGGTACAGAACCCTTATTAAGGTTATTGAAAAATTACCTTCATCTCACTCATAGCAAATTTTATGTCACATATTACCGTTTTTAAAAAAATTATCGCTTTGAATGTCCAGTCCAAATTATTTTTAACGTCCACCAAGGACACAGGGAAATCTGGTCACTAAAACCAGTCGGTTGTTATAACCACACACAATTTTTTTATTTTTGAAATTTCTAACAAAGAAAAAATCAGAACTTCACACTTAACAACAAAGCACAAAGTTATTTATTTTATATTTATTATTTATAAAATGTGATACCTACGCTACTACCTACAAACTCTAAATATAGTGATTTATATATATTTTTTTCCAAACATACTATTTTAATTTTTTTTTTCATTTATAGTTTTAAAATTTGGTTTGGAAATTTAGAGTAATCAGTTTAAATACTAGATTTAGCAAGCACCAATGATTTAAAGATGGCAATCAATTTTTACTCATACTGGGTTAGAGGGTTATGCAATGAAAGGTTAAAACAATAAATTAGTATTAAAATGAATGGCCAGCAAAATAGTCAACCAAATAGTTTGTATTGCACTATCACCATTTTGGCTAACCAACCATTAACAAGTGATTTTTTGCTTTTTGTTGGGTACTTCCCCCGCTGTCAAACACATAACTTTACACTTATATAAAAAATAATGAACACATGAATACATTTTTTAGTTTCCCAATTTATATGTTCAATCTTTTTATATTTGTGTTATGTCTTGATGTAAATTAGTTAATGATATCGGAAGGAAACAAACTGGCAAAAAAAGGACTTGTTAATGGATAAATAGCCATAACAGTCATAGTGAAAAGAAAAGTATTTGATTAACTATTTTGAAGGTGTCATTTTAACATAATTATTAATAGTCGGAATGGTGAAAGCAAAAATATATTAAATTAAGTTTACTGATATCATGCAAATTATTCACAAATGAATGCATTTTTATCTTAAATAATATTCATAAGAGATTTAAAGAGCAAAACGTACAAAAAATACATTTTGTTATAATTTTACTTAGTCTTAACAATTTACACCCAGTAAAAGATTTTAAGCTTGCTAATTCATTTCCATCAGATCAAATAGATTTATTAATATAAGGCTTTTGCTTTCTAAAATAACGTAGTTATAATCATTTAACCGTTCACCAGCTTAAAATTTAAATAGTGTGACAGCTACCACTTTCATGATTATAAAATTTGAGAGAAGTATCTTTCCATAATATTATGCCTCCTTTATCACTTTACTTATGTAAGACGGATAACAAATTAATATTTACGTTTAAAAAACATAAAACAATTGATATTTTAAAACATGAATAAAATCTTCCAAGGTATGATTATGTTTGTTAGTACAGCAGAGATGCATGGTGTTAGAAGGTTAGTACCTATTAATCTAATGATAGGGTTAAGAATGAAGGGACAAAATCGCTTCTCACTTTCTGCTGAGCCATTGGTACCACCTTTGAGCTCTGCAACTATAGTACAGAATTCTTCAAAGTTCACTGTAGCTGAAGATTCTCTATTATCTGTAACCATGTATTAAATGCATGTGTTAAATTCATATTATGAAAGTGATGTCACATTAAAAAAAAACAAATTAGTGTTTAATTGTATGTACAGTAGATCTATTATTTGAACAAAGATAAAAATATATGCAATTTCATGAAAACAAGATGCTCAAAAACTCTTTGCAGAAAATTTGGGAAATGGTTTTAAACAAAAAAGTTCCTTTGATAATATCATGCTTCATTGTCCAATTGTATGTCTGTAGTATTCATTACGTAGTAGTTATATCTCAAGAGCTAAAACTTTCTGATTTTGCAGGCATTTCTCAATCATTACTTATTATTTTTCAAAGTTTTTGGTTAAATTATTTCAAAATGTCTCCTTACAAAACATAAGTTTTCATTCTCTAATCCAAGTTATTATTTAGTAATGAAGGACATTCAATTTTATTATTAGTGATTGTTTGGACGTTTGCCATCATTTATGTGATAACTTTCGGGATTAGAATGGTTTAGGAAACTGAAGAGGTTTCAAAAGGGCTTGACAATATGCTCATTCAATAGGAATGACAAGGTAGGAGTTAAGAAGGAAAGTTCGTCCTGGAGGTATAAGAACGAGGTAAGAGTGCTGTCGGAATCAGCCGGCAGACCACTCAGAGATAGGAAAGTTCGTCTGTGAGCGATCAGCCTTCAGACAACAAACGAGGAAGCCTGAGTTTGGGGAACCATGCAAGAAGGTAGTTAAAGGAGCAATAAAAAACATGGAGTTTATATGAGATAGGCAGTAAGATAGAGAAAGAGAGAAGCGTTGTTGGTGACTAATTTTAAAATCCAAAAAGTTGGGATTTTAATATTGGGATTAAATTGCACGCAACAAAACTAAAAAAAATCCAACTTTGGGTCAGCTACTGTTATCACACTTATTATTGTGTGATAAAATAATTATTAAAAATATGAACATACAGATAGACGGACAACAAAGTGAGATATGCCATATTGTCAAAAGAACTTGTTGATGTGTCGAACCATACCCAAAATTTTCTAAAAAGAGTTTTTGAGCACCTGAATATCATTATTACTCAACAACCTAACTTTAATTCATGCTAACAATAAAAAACTTCCTCAGAACAAATTTTTTAAAACCCTCAAGTTTTAACTTTTATGAAATGGCCTGGATATAAGATAATTACCTGTTTGCCCAGATACTATGCTCCTAAGTTCTGACACTGACAGTTTTCTGTTTGTCATTAGCCTGTACGCCATACAAACCTGAAATATTGAAGAAAACAGATATTTGAAAGATTGCAACACTTATGAAATTTAAATTAACTTTTAACCGAGCTATTTAAAACTATGTATTTATTTTTTATTTTATTTTTATTTTTACATACAGCCATTAAACATTAAATAATGCAATAGGCATTGTCAAAGAATGTAGTACATTTAGTACTAGGTAAAGAAGCATCTTTTGAATTTATTAATAAATATGTAGACAATTTGTATTATATTTTTTTATTTTACTACAATCACATTTTCTAAAAAAAAGAACAAAGTATATTTAAATGTATAAATAACAATGTATACAAATAAAATTTTATGTTAGATACAATAAAATAAAATATTTTAAAATAAGAAATGGAGAGCAATGGTTTGCCTCAGGATAATGGTCCTTGCAGCAAGGTAAAATATAATTGAACGTATTATCAATAAAAAAAAAGACAAAACCATATGAACTTTTCCAAATTTAAATAAAATCAGTAAATTTTAATCATTTTTAAATATATATTTAAAAACACAATGCAATAAAAGAAACCAATTATTCACTAAATAAATATGAAATTGTTATATTCATTTTCTTGGAAGTGTCGAGTATTTCTGGTGATACGAATTTATCTCAGGTATTTATTTTTGTGGACTTTTGACAATTCTTGTTTTTACAAAAATATACAGCAAATTTAGTTACACATGAATACAACTGAATATTACTATTATTGTCATAGCAACAATTTATGAATCCCTTGTCAGAACCAAGTAAAAGACCTTAAAAATGTAATTTTCACAATCTAACTTACTTATAACAAAATTGTTACTTACTTGCAGAAGATAATTAGTTTTTAATTCATAACAGAAGTTATTGCTGAAGGATTCTCTTTAAATTTAAAAATGAGTTGAGTGATATCTCTTCAAAAATAACCAAGCCATTGGATTATTGGAGAATTTAGCTATATATATACTTTCAATTATAAGAACGTAACTAACAATAACTCAACTTTTAAAATTGATTTTCAAAAATTTTAAAGCGACTATAGAGTTAGAAAAGGGGAATAACACTGAATAATGTTGGTGTTTATTACGGATAGTTATGAAATATAAATTCCTTACATCTTAAAAATTAAGGTCCTATAACTTGGGTGCTAAAAATACTGCAATTGAATATAATTAATTAATTCTCAGTTATTGATTAAACTGAAACATAAGTCGTAATAAAATTGTAGCCCGACAAATACATTTTTCAAACATGTGTAATTCAGTAAAAAATACTTTTTTTTATCAATTCATCAATCCCACTTTTTTTTAATTTTATACATGTGATATGGACAATAGTTCAATTGTTTTCAGAAATGTGATAAATTTTAAGAAAGTGTTTGTTATGAAATAGGTAAAAGTGTACCGACAAGTCAAGCACATTGAACATTTTTTAAATAACTATACATTTTTGGTTTTGTATTGAATAAAACTTACATCTGTCAAACTTATTTGTCCTGATCTTGCTGTATCTAATGCATCAAAAGCTTGACGTAATTTTCTGTAAATCAAAAATGAGGAAATAATATGAACAGCTTATATTTTGTATATGAAATGTATTGTTATTGATTACTTTGAATGATATACATACATCAGTTTGTCTCCAACTTGAACGTGCCCCATTTTGACTGGTTGTGCAAAATCCGTTAAGGTTAAATCTTGAACAGTTAATTTCTCCCGCAAGACCTACTAACACACATTGATAAGGTTATAAAGGATACAATCATTACAATGAACAAGGTACTGCCAGAAGTAATATCTGGGGAGCAAGAAAGTTGGTCACAATGATTATGCACTTCATAAACTATTGTACTTTCTAAAATTATCATTGTAAAATTAAACAAGTCATATTTGGAGCATGGTAAATAATGTACACCTCTATTGAATAGGTACATATTTTCCATACTTATACTCACCAATACAATATCAATGTTAGCACAATGTTGTTTCAATTCTCTAGCTTGTTGTTTATGAGAGTAGTTCATATAGTGTATAATTTTATAATTTCAATACGATATTGTGACATTAGTTGAATTTGTGTTGAGTCTCAAGGCCGTACCCAGGGGAGGGTTAGGGGGTCAAACCCTCCCCCCTTCCCGAAATCCCAAAATTTAGTAGTAAAATTAATACTAGGCTTAAAAAGTGCAAATTAAATTATAAAATAGACAACACAACAGAGGGGATCCAGCAACATATTTTACACCATTGTGCATTTTATGCATACTGATATTTAGATTTACTTGATTAAACTAAATGTACACATGGCTGTAACCTACTACAATACACATGGATGCAGTAGGTTACAGCCTTACTCTCTTGTGAGCTTGATCTGATCTATTAAATAAGAAAACTATGAAGGTGCAACAAAAATACTTTACTCTAACAAAACACGCAATGCATTGAGTATTGAAAATACTCCCAACACGGGGGTTGGCGTGCAAAGCACGCAATGCATTGTTTATTGAAAATACTTCCAATAAGGGGGCTGGCTTGCGAAGCACGCAATGCATTGTGCATTGAAAATACTCCCAATATGGGGTTGGTGTGCAATGCACTGTGCGTCGGCCACTTCTCATATTGTTCAGTGTCAAGCTCACATGTGCGACCTTAGCAGTGAACGTGTTAAAAGGGTTTAAATTCAAATCCCCGGTCCTGGCCTGACCCCCCCCCCCATCCCTGAAGAAATATACTGTCTACGGCCTTGTTGAGTCTTGTTAATGATAAAACTTCTTGAGTCTTGCAGATTGTGGGATAAAACAAACAAATTTAAAAATTCCTTAATATACAATCAAATAAATCTTTTTACTAATCACAAAGAAATTTAAAAACTCATTTGGATCATAAGCCGATTTATCAAATAGGTTATAATAATGTGCCTTCTAAACACGAAACTTTTATCTTCTGTAGACCTACTTTAAATATGGCAAAAACAATAAATATAATTTTTTGATAAACTCTTGAAGTAAACTGCTCGAATCAAGAACCAAACTGGAATAGCACTGAAAAATCGGCTGTCATGTCAATAAGTGTGGAAATAGAAATACGTTTGTTGGTCAATATTAAGTCAATGAGAAAAAAATGGCAAACAAGTTTAATTTCTGTTTTGTTTTGCATTAAATTACATTCTACTGAGTACTATTATTAAACTTAATGCATGCTTTTTTTTCTTAAGTGAAAGGTGATTATGTGGAAACTGTATTCAGTAAAATAAAAATAGGTAAGATTACTTTTACTTCAGACTTTTAGTTACTGGTTTGTACATTAGACAGTACAAACTATTCCCACTCTTGCTTCTGCTTCATGTGGCGGCACCTTAATTATACGTATAACATAATACTCTATTCATATCTCAAAACAAAACCTTAATATTATATAAAATAATGCTCACAATGTGAAGGTGATCTGTATTTATCTTCATACCTAAATAATGTAGTATGTATTGAAATAATTTACTTTTTATAAATAGATTTGAAATAAACCAGTTAAAGGAATAAAAGGGGTGTTAGTTTTCCAAAAAGTGTAAATTTATTGATGAAAAATAACAATAACGATGGAATGAATAAGTATAATATTTGTAAAAGATGTTCTGTTTATTTAGTTAAAAACTAGCAACAAAAAGGTATACATTTATGAAATTTTTGAAAAGTTAACTGTCATACATTTTATAATTAATAATTATGTTTTTAATCTTACAAATTATCTAAAACTGTTTAATGGCACATATGTAACTGGGAATCACAGAACTATTTTCACAGGCACACATCTCCCAGAAAATACAACACTCAAACAGCAATTCATTCAATAAAAACTAACCGTTTGTCTTGAATCTTAATAAATCATAAAAAAATTAAATTTTCTATTGTTGATATTTTTCCCCCCAAATTAAAAAAACCAACAGCTCTTATAAAAGGAATTCACAACCAAATAAGATGTATTTAAACGAATTATGATTCTATGACATCTATAACAGTGGAAATAAATGATATTGGCTAGAGTTCAACAAGCAACCATGTTTGTATTATTACATCAGTGATTATACCATGACTATGAATAAACATGACATATACAATTGAGACAAGAGAAAATTATAATAAATAACACTTGTAATACAGTTATTAATTTACTCAAAAATATTTAAAGGCTATATTTAATGACAACAACAATAAGGAAAGTAAAATGGGGTCAAATTAGTTAATGAAGTGAGTAATAAAAAGGTTATTTTTTTACAAAATAGTGATGATTACGTTGTTTGACATCATCTACCCCATTTTTAGTAATTCTAAACTTTACGTGTATAAAAACAGTATTATTATTATGGGTTATTACTTACACACACAATAAAAACAAGCATATGATTCAGTTTATTAATTTCTAAAATGAGGGTATTGCATGAGGGATTTTGGTTACAGATAGTTAACCATATGGTTTTATAATTTAATATTTAATTTCTAAAATGAGGGTATTGCATTAGAGATTTTGGTTACATATGGTTTTATAATTTAATTATAGTAAATCTAACATTAATTTCTAAAATGAGGGTTTTGCATTAGGGATTTTGGTTACAGATAATTAACCATAAGGTTTTATAACTTAACAATTGTAAAACTGACAGTAATTTCTTCCTCAAATCGAGGTAATTATTAACTATAAATTTAAATTTTGTGTCCTAAGCCTACTTTAAAATGTTCTTATTAGTCCCGAATTTGTCTAATTTAATAAAAAGTGAGTTATTAAAGCTAGTAAAACAATCAGCTGTTATATCTGTTCAGCAGTACAACTGGTTGCCATGGTAAAAATTTTTAAGTGGCTGTGTACTAGCCTATTTCAATCCTAGTTTAATAATTTGCAAACAAAAAAAATTACTTAATTTTCATACAATATGGAGAAGCATAGTAGCCGAGAGACTTAAGTCAGTTCAGTCTGCAACAATTGGAACCTCCAACAAAAGTTACATAGGTTATCTAACCAGGTCACTGGAAATCTTTGTGATGCTTATTACAAAGTAAGTAAGTTACTTATAATTAAATGATTTTCATCATACTTTTAAAATTATTAATTTTATATACATTTTATGTAAATAATAATAGTTTGATATATTAAATTTTGATTATAAGAACTTACCTTTGCTGTACAGTTAATTGCGACTGGGATGTTATTAAAGACTGGAATGCCTTGTCTTTCTACCAAATCCTGTAGCATTAAAATTCCTCCATTCAACTCCTCGTATTCTCTGGAAAATAAAACATAATGTACCCCTTTTATTATACTGTGATCTAAAATTTTAAGTTTTATATTAAATTGTGTTTAAAAATTCTAGCTATAAATATTTTAGATCAACAAATCTAAAGTAAATTTAAGATATATTTATTTTAATTTTAAAATAGCTTTGGATTTTTTAATCTTAACTGCCTATAATATATAATTGAAAGATTCTTATTTATAAAGTTTGTAACTAGCGTCAGTAGAACATATTTTGTTCAGCGTTACACAACATTTTTTTTACTAAAATCAAATCAAGTAATTTCAGTTTATGTTTAGAAAAAAGGTGTATTACTTGTAAATAAAGGTGGAATTAAGTTATCTAAAAAAATTCATGATAGATATACCAATCTAACAGATAAAATACAATCATTTAAAATTTAGTAAAAAACAAAGTTGTCAGTAAATGAAGGTTTTTGGGAAGCTAGAACAACAAAGTCTCTTGTGCATGGGTTTGTATTTGAAATGTTTTAGGTTATGATTTTAGAATTGTTGCTTTCTTGTAGCATAGTAGCCTTGATTGCAAATTTAGACACCAGATAGCACTGGAATAGCAGTAATAATTGTGGTTCGTCACAACAAGCATGTTTACTTTTTAAGAAGGTTATCTCAAGCATGTAAATTTATTAAGTGTATGTTATATCTTCCTTACATTTAAGATTTGATTGTATGAATGTTTAAAATGATATTCACATTTGTTTTAAAGTATATTATTATATTTAGTTGCTCAAGATTAAATAATTATTCAAAGCACTCAGATAAAAGTGTTGACAGCTAAGCTTAAAACGTTTGTGGCGACACCTTTTGGCAACACCCGATTTTATAAACCGTCAACCGACACTGGCTATCATTAAATTACTGTTTTTGTTTTTAACTTGACAACATTTGCAGAAACATATTTTTAAAGATAAACTACAAACAAATTAGATAACAGCTGTAATAAGGCTTAGTTTGTTGTTCTGATTTCTCATTTATGTGTATATAAAACTCAATATCTCCCTACTTTTCTTATTCTCTGCTTATAACTTGAAACTTATGATATTTTCTTCAACATACTGTAAGTACAGAATAGAATATGATTTATGTTTGATCTAAAACTATATCACAATTCACAAGTTGTAAAATATTTACATCCAATATACTAAAATATATTTAGTATTTTAAATATACTAAAATTTTGACATATTTTAAGTCTTTTATTCAAATTTTTAGCAACAACATAATTGTGTGTACCGTCAGGTAGAGAACATGAGCCTACAAAATTATACATTGAACCTAAAAGCATTTTTTAAACAAATGCAGAAGTTCCCTCGTTATAACCGTTCACTTCTCCTGAAAAATATAATACCCAACATTTTCTGCATATTCATCATCAACATTGTATAATATTTTGTTGCTGACAAATAATGGAAATTCCACTGATAACAAATGAGGAAAACTAACAATAAAATTTAAATTTTGTTTATAAAACTTTAAATTTCTGTGATCATTATTAACGATGCAGAACAAATACTCAGCACTGTACATTTCTTGAGTTAAAGTCTCTTTTTTGTTCACATTTTTCAGATTGGTTGATTTAATCAGGCACACAAACCATAATATTTAATGGTATTAGTTTTATTTGAACAAAAAAACACAATATTTTGGAGACTCTGGACATACTAAGAGGGTTTCATTAAATATTTACTACAAACATGTAAAGTCATTATGCATTTCAGAATAACTTTAAAAGCATAAAGCCTTCTTATAACAATATAATAAAATATAACTTCAACCAATTTATAATGATATTTCCTAAATACTAACTTAAATTATAACACTTACCATCACAAATCTTATATATAAAATTCTCCTGTCAAATGTCACAATGTTCGTTCCCGTACTCCTCCGAAACGGCTTGACCGATTCTCATGAAATTTTGTGAGTATATTGAGTAGGTCTGAGAATCGGCTAACATCTATTTTTCATACCCCTTAGTGATAAGGGCTACGCCCCAGTGGCCCTCAAAGTTTCAATGTTAATCTTATGGAAGTTCAATTTTAAGGAAGAAGAAGAAAGATTTCTTTTGATTTTATCATGGGCACAAAAAACAGCTGTTCGTATGAAAAACTTAAAACAGCTGATTTTGATCAACAACTGATTTGGATCAAAAACTGAATATAATTTTAGATTAGGCCTACAATGGACAATTTTTTTTTTTTTTTTACAATGAACTAAAACACTTGGGCTAATTATTAGTATCCGTGCAAAGCCAGGTCGGGCCAGAAGTGGTACATTCATTTATTACAATATCACCAACTCCTAGGGGGGGGGGGGGTTAATTATAAAACTGTTATATCTGTCAGGCTGATAATTTATACCTAGTTAAATTTAATAATAGTAATAATGAAAAAAGCAAATATAAAATAACATAACAGATTTTAAAACATAATTAATAGAAGTTACTCTAAAGAATACCACTTACCATTTACATCAATTACTATAAGTTTCCATTACAGACAAGGAAAGAGTATGACAGAAAACAAAGTAATAATAAACAACATATAATTATGTTCTTTGTATTTATTTAAGTGTAGCTTTAGTTTTTTGTGGTACTTTTAAGCCTAAATGTGTTTAATTTCAAGTGTCATGTAAGACAAAATCTTTAAAATATAGTTTTACATAGCATACACTATACATACATGCATGGCTTACACATCTTTATTATACACATTTTTTTTATATAATATTTTTTTAAATAAAATATTGAGTTAAAAAGTTTTGATCAACACTTGTCATAACTGTTATATAGCTATATATGAGCCATTAGAGTTATTAAAGTTAATGACAAGGGATTAATGTATTATCTGCAAATGAGTTATGCAATTTTAAAGATATCTAGACAAGACACATTTGTAATTATTGAGAAATGATTTGTGTTAAAAAATAAATAAAAAGTGCTCACAACTTACTGAGTGATTGAATTGAAACATGTAGTTTCTTCGTCAGCACATGCCAACCTGTAAGAAACCAAATATTTCATAAATAAATAAAAGTAAAAGAAAATGTTTCAGTGGATGCTAAATTGTTAAATTTTAGAAGTATAACCATTTTTAAACCTGTTTCTGAGTGGAGGGTGGGGAAATAAATTTTGTAATGTTGAGTGTTCTTAAGTCTTTTAATTTATTATTATCTTTCTTTGTATACTTAAAAGTAAGCTAATATTACTACTTACTCTGAGGATATAGGTTCGCCTCCTACAGTTTGCCCAGGTTTGTAAGAATCGATGACCAGCACCAATTTCCTACGAGCCCCGGCAAAGTTAGCTGCCTCAATCATTCCAACGATATTACGAGTTTGTCTATCGATAACATAAAATAATACCGTTGCACTTTGCTTGGCTAAGTATTCTTGTTCTATCAGCTCTGAACTCCATTCTGCCACTTGCTACAATCAATAAATATAAATAAAAATAAATTAAAAGCATTTTAATTTTATATTAAAATACAAAAAAAAAAATGAAATTGTATTTATTTCTTTAAACATAAAAGTGAAAGTCCTGACCGACTTACTAATCACTAAATATCACTCTTCCCACTAAGCTAGTTTTCTTGCATACAAATTCTTGATAAGCTAATTAGCAAAAGTAAAATAGTTTTATTATAATGTTTTATGATTAAGGAGATGAAACTACACTAACAAAATTATTATTATTTTTCCTAATTTCTTTAGGCTAGAGCGCTAGAATTTGACACATTAGTTTCTTTTAGGAACAGCAAAGCGACATTTTGATTACTTGCATCTAAGGTGTGAAAATAAGGTCTATCCACAGACAACAAATATAAATGTTTCCACAATGCTAGAGACCTGAGATTTGGCAAATTTGTAAATAGGATAGTAAAGTACCTGCATTTTGATTACTTGCATCTAAGGGGCAAAAATGGAGTTATCCAAAGACAACAAATAAAATAAATTCTTCTCACAACTCCAGAGAGCCGAAAGTTGACACATTGGTATAAATGATAAATTATAAAAGAAAAACACTTGCATTTCAATTACTAAACAGTGAAAATGAGTGTAAATACCCAAATATCAAAATAATAGTAATTTTATAACTTCCTGTGAGCCTAGAAAATTAAATTTGGCACATTTTATTTTTAATTGATATTTGAGATGGGTGGACTAGTTGCATTTTGATTACTGAAGCTAGAGAACTAAAACTCACTACATTGATTTCTTAAGTGATAAACAGGAAGAGATAAGCACATGCATTTTGATTATTTGGTCGTAAGGGATGGAAATAATCAAATAAGCAAATAATATTTTGTCATGAAGATTCAAAATTAAAAAAACACTCTCACAAAATAGTAATACAAAATATAGAGAAGTATTTAAATGTTTGGTAAAAATGTTGAATAAGTGGTTATCTTGACCAATAAGTCCAAACTTTTCCAAAATGCATCCTTTTAAATTATCTTTAAAATTTTGTAACTAGACCTTTGTTTACATTTGAAATTTCTTCAAAAAGATTCCCCCTCCCAAAAAAATATACCTTTTGGAAAGTCGAGATCATTGATAATAATTATAAATATTTTTAAAAATATGGCACAATACCTAAAATGATTGATAAATGATTATTCAACATTTCTATAAACTATAAGTAAGCCCACTACAAAATCATTACCAAACATAGGTATACAAAAATATGTAAACAATCGCATGAAAATTATTAAAATTTGAATACTATGTAAAGAATTGTATGTACATTAATATGTGGAATAGAAATGACATATAAATAGAACCAAGCTTTAAACAAATTTCAGTTTTTTTAAATTATATGCACAAAACATTGTACAACAAACGTTTGAAACACAGAAACTTTGAGAATACAATGCAAAAAATCTAAGTAATTAAGTTTGTTGTAAATTTTCTTAGCTTTTTCATTTAGTACAAATAAAAACAAGTTCTTTTATTAAAGGAATTTAACTTCATAGTTGGATAACAATGAATAGTCTTCTAACAGTTGATTTCTTTTAAGCATTTCTATAAGTATTTCATACATAAAATTAATGTAAGTGCATCAAATTCAAATACTGAAAGGAATTAGGCCTAATTCTTTAGTACAGTGATAAACTAGATAATTAAATTAAGTTGACAGGTATAAACTTGTATTAGTAATAACAAGCAAATGAATTAAAATCAATTTAATTCCAATTGATCTGTCTTGTCCTTTATTAAAATATTGTTCGTTCAAGATAAGAATATATACCTATAAATCCAATAATTATAAATGCACATCTGAGAAGATGAAATCATTTCTAAATAATGTGAGTTTGTTAGTAGGCCGTAAGAACAATACACAATTATCTAATTATGTTAATGTTATCAAATTTTATTGAAAAGTATATGCATTTAATACTGACACAAATTAAATACGGCTACTATTTAAAAAGCATTAATATTTTAGATTTTTTTAAAGGTATATAATAAAATGCAAATCATTACAAAGATTTGACAGATAGTTTTAGATATTTCTTAAATAACTTACAGGATTGTAGAAAGTAATACCGAGATTCGTAAGAAGAGGAATGGCAGTATCATGCCTCCAGGTTGTAGGATTACACGAGCCACCCAGGAAAACTTCATGCTTCGATAAACTTTCTATAAGAAAAAGACGAAATTAAAATTACTTGAACCCTAAAACTATGGTTAAATAATTTTGTATAAACTTGTAGTAGGTACCATATATAATTTTGTTTTAAACATATTATAATAGGACATATTTTTAAAATTATAACAAGAACAAAATATTTAAACACATGGTGGTCTGTACTGTTACATTATGGTTTACTGAATATACAAAGAAATAATCTTAAGTATCCAATTTGTAATTAGATCCAGTGGTGATCCAATTCCAATAAAGATTAAACTAGGAAATTTCCAAAAATAGTTGTTTCTGTTATTATATAACTTAAAGCAAAATAGAATTTTTTTTAATTCCTCTTAAAAAATTGCAGACATACAGTAGAACTCCAATTATCCGGATTAATTGGGACCGGACCTGATCCGGATAATCAAAAATACGGATAATTTGATTTTTCTCGAAAAAATTCCGTTTTTAGGAGAAAAACGATAAACAAAACACAATAGAGAACATTTACGGTATTTATTATAAAAAAACAATATCAATGACAATGTTAACATTACGTAATATTTACAAACAATACTAAATCACTAGAAAAAACATTAATTTTTGAACATACCAGGCAGAGTTAGCTGTTTTGCTACCTTTAATCGATTCCACGCCGCCAAGTCGCACATCCGTTTGACTATGTTCTTATTCAAATGTGATCCGGATAATTGGCGATCCGGATAATTGGAGTCCGGATAATTGGAGTTCTACTGTATATCACTAAAAGAGAGTACTTAAAATGTTTACTAATGGGGCAAGAGTAGACAGTTTGATACCAACTACTGTGCTTTGAGATTTTAACTATGGATACAATATCTTTGATAGTTAAATTTCAAAAGTTGATCAATGTGAAATTAATTGTTAGTCAGCTATTTATTTTTGTTTTGAAAATATTTGTTTATATTTCAAGGTTGGGAAACCTTGTACGCTACTATAGTTTCTTCTGTGGTTTAGTGATATTTTGTAATATAATAAGTACAAGAAATAGTCTTCTAAATTTAGTTTTACAGGTAAAAGATAAAACAAACTGTTACTTTAGTGATACACGGACTTTAAAGAAATAAAAATTGTATTTTATATTTAATTTTCAATCTCTAAAACTATTTGAGGTATAAAACAAAAGTTTTTACAGCATTTTCCTGTTTATCTACCTCCTGTAACTGCCCTGATACTGTTTTAACTACATTATTTATTTATTTGTTACTACATTTGAATAAATATGACTGTAAAAAAATAAATTTTTGAAATTTTCTAAAAAAAATCAAGAATTTTTAATGCTGCTGATTTATTATTTACTTAGATAATTTAATGAATGTAGCGCAGTCACTCAACAATGCAAGTATACAACATTTCAAGATCCTATCTTTAACAGTTCATTAGTAACATGTACATATATATGTTGGTAATTTTACATGGATTATATAGGACTCCCCTAACTAAAACTGTTAGGTTGTGTTCTTGTTTATATCATTTATATAACATTTTTAAGATGGCTATCAGAACGGAAACTGTAGTGCATTCCGTAACACAAAATGCACAAGAACTTTTGTGGTTTATTTGTGTAAAGTAGAGATTTGATACATTGAGTTGGATGTGACTATTGAAAACTTAAGTTCATTTGATTCTGCACAACAAAGTTACTATTGCATAGATACTGACAAACAATAAATTCAAATATTTTTATAAAAAGAGTAGAAGAAAGTCCTCCTCTTATTACACACATTTCACACTAATGAATCAGTAAGCTGAAATCTATACAGACAACTCTGTCTTTAAAATTGTTACATTAGAAATAAAAATTATTAAAGTTGTACCATGAAAACAACATTATAATATTTATACAATGAAATTCGCCTAATGTGGAACAAGGGGACTACCATTACACCTCAAAACATTTCTTGCTGATTCGTTTGCTATTTCCTTATGCAAATGTCCCTCCCTCTTGAAATCGGATTTGTCTGTTGTTCTGAATATTGCAATTCAAAAACATTGCCATGACTAAATTTTCAACACTGTACCATGTAATCAACCCTAAAACCTAATTAATATGTATTATTTTCACAAACACAAATGGTTAATTGTGTGTTTACAAATTCAGTAACAAATATAAATTTTAATTTAAACAAATTTATTAAATACTGAAACCCTACTAAACTCGAACAAAAAAAAAGAAAGAGCAGCTTGCTTACTTGACATTTTTCGAGTACGTCTTTTTTTCTCTTGTCCATCTCTCTCTAACAGCCGAGTTAGCTGGTTGGACCTCGGAATACTGCAAAAGTACATAAGCAATATTAATAATACCCTAGCAGATGTAATTTAAAACTGTAAAATCACTTCAATTATTATTTAAGATTATACAGTTACACAATTTAGTATTATAGTACTAACTAGCTGACCCGTGCGAAGCATTCGCATTCTAACTTACTTAAATCCCACTTAATTAAAGTACACACCATATAGCTGGGTATTGTTATCATCAGTGTTGCCAACGCCAGGAAAATATCCCTACAACTTACTTGATCTTACATCACTGTTACTTTCGGATTCTTTATTTCTGTTTTTTTTTTCTTCGTATAATTGTATTTTGTATATTTTTCCGGTGTAGCGGTTAAGGAAAGCTTTAAAATGATGCCTCAATCATGTAATTTGATGATGTATTAAGGAAGTTATGGCGTACCGACAAAAAATGCCCTTGAGAAATAATATATGTGATACTGTGATTGATGTTAAGAATACTTTTCTTCTTATGTGGTTTTTAGAAGTTATAGTACACCAGTCCTTTTCCTTGAATATAAAATTTCTTATGTTACAAACCACATAAACAGAACTGGAACAGTGATGCTTTTCAATCATTTAAATCAATGCAAATTTGAAACTTGTGACAGCAAATCCACACGTTACAAAAATTCTAAATTAAACAATAGCAAAATGGCTGTCCATCATAATTGTTTTTAATGTATTCACTATAATTATGAAGTTATAAATGTTTAAGTATCAAAACAAGAAGCAGAAAAGGTTTTGCATCATTTTTATTTATACCAGAAAAGAAAGACCTCCATAAAACCACTTTTAAGTAATTTCAAAGGGTGAAAGTTAAAAGAGGCTATCGCTACTGAAATGAAGTAAATAATTTAATTTACCATTTTAATATAATATACGATGACAATTTTTCATTATTTTCAGGTTATATAATATACATTTTAATTATTTATACTTTACTGAATACAAGCCATGACCAATTAAACACTTTTTGTTTGTTTGAATGTGAATGGTTAAAGTACAATTTCTGTTTCTACAAAGGGATAGACTACATAAGTTTCAATACCTCCCTTAATCATATAATATAGCTTCGATGAAACCTAGAAAAACTTATTCAAATAAGGGATTTAGGATGTTACAGACATTACTAAAAATTAAGTATAAATGTCAAACATTTAAAAAAAGGTGATGAGCAATTAACCAATATCAAATTAAATGAGAAATTTAATAATTTTAGCATTATCTATGGTCATTTAATAAATAAGCTTTTCTTACTTATACTATTCACACATTTTAATGAGCTTGACCAAAATCAAATCATTCCACCTGATTGTAACTCACAAAGACCACAAACGTTCAACTCATCTAACAATTAAAGATGGATAAAACTAAATTTTAAAATGTTCCATTCCTATATGAATTCTAAACATGCATAGCATTCAAAACAGAGTAATTGCAGCAAGACATGTGTCTTATTATATAAACACATAACACATTATTTAATGTTTGTTTTCTCAATTTGTTATAATACAGAAAACAACTGCAAGATAATGCAGATAAATTGTTGTGCAAGATAAACAACTGCTTCTTCTATTCTTTGGGAACAATAATTAATTGTTGTTAGAGTAATAATTAGTAGTAAAGAGACTGTTATATAACAGTTTTTTTATTTTTTATTATTATTTGTTCCATACCTAAAAATGGAATTCTTTAAGATCACACTTTGCCTACGAGTCTGTAGCAATAAAATTTCTCAGAAACTAATAAAGGTATCTCAATGAAATTTTACATAAAGCATGTTAAAATAAATTCAAATGATTAAATTTTTTTAAATATTTTTACTGCAAGGGTACTAAAGTTTGGTACCTCCAAAAATAAATATGTTTAACCTACCATCCATCGGGCCCTTCTTGGAGGTTACCTCTGATTTTTGAAAGTAACAATACTTTTATAAGCCTGCCAGTCTTGGTATTCACCATACTTTCTGTGCCTCTTTCTAAGAAAATATAGCAAACCTTACCTCCCTTTTAAGAATTGTTATTTGCGTAAAGACTGGAAGTAGACTCTGTGAGCGCCCTATCGTGTTACCGTGATATTGGAGTTAATTTCAGTATGCGCCCTATCGTGTTAGGAGTTTAGTTTCTTGTGAGCATATTAAATTGTAAATATATTTATATTTGTATTATTTTCGTGTAAATATATTTTGTATTATATTTGTGCATAAATATATAATTTTTTCTTGTTACTTATTGTTAATATTTTTTTTATATATGCCTGGACGTTCGATGGCATTTCAAAATAAATGTGCCAGATCGAAAGTAAATGCTGTTGTTTGAGGTATAATATGTTTAAAAAAAACTTTATTTAAGGATATTAAAATCATTCTTTTTCTATATTTTGTGATGTGTGGTTTCACAATACTCCCGAAAAGTTGTCTTAAATCCCCTTTATTTGCATAAGATTTGCAGATAAATTTTTGAAAAACAAGTGGATTTAAGAGGTACTTACGTACTTTACAGGAAAACTATAACAAATCCAAATTGATAAAAAAAGTGATAAAAGACATGTTATACTTTCATGCAAATACAAGCATCCATACTGTTTTTGGAAGCCATCACATTGTTTTACTAGTCACACCACTACCAATGAATAATTTATTCCCACCATGGTTATTGTTGTTTGTTAGATGGTTAGTTTAGTATATTGAGTTGACTTCTCAGTTACTTCTCCAGTTATTTTATAAAGATAATAGAGCATTTAACCGAATTAAAAGAAGTTTATGTTATATGATAGAAAATACATTAATATGTAGTCAGTAAAATATTCAGCCTGGGTTTAATTTTAAAAAGTTACATAAATAATTAATGCTCCAAATATTCTCTTAATGTAATATTATCTTCTTCCAAAGATGTAGAATAGGTAATGATTACTTGTAAAAATATGCCGACAGGCAAAAATTATGTGATTCCGGACAAAAGAAAATTGTATCTTGCTGACCATGGTTTCGCCAGTGACAGCACTGTTTTGTCAATGCCATCACTGGAAAAACCATATTTGACAAGACTAAATGAAAATGTTTAGAATTTTACTAAATATTGTGTCTGCTGTTTTTTCTTTAACAATATTCTCATACAATATTGAAGTTATAAGCTATTTAAAAGTTAAAGAAGAAGATAATACATATTTAATAAATTACATATATATATTATCATACATAATAAATGTTAGTTCAACCATTGTGTAAAGATTTAAGCAACACCTTATTCACCTTTCTTTAATAATTTAAGAAAATAATAACTCGGAGACTAAAAACCAAACTTTTCCTGATCTAATTTAGATAACATTATGACTTCATCAAATAAAGTACAAAGTGCAAACTGGTATTAGAAATTAACATATGTTCTCAGATTAATTGATATGCACTTTAGAGATAAGAAATGTAATAAAGATAAGATAGGAGGAACATATGGTTTATTTTTAGAGCATGACATCATGCTTATTTGTGTCTTTCAAGGGGCCAACAGACAGTCAGGCTGCTAAGGTATAACTAGTTAGTTTCACTAAACTTTCATTCCACTATATTATACTCATGCATTTATAAATTGTAATTATTAAACCAATTATCTGTAATAAACTGGCTCACTATGATTCTGCCTTTAAATACATTTTGCTTATGTTAGTAATAAAAATATGTATTTATTTCAAGATATTTTACTAAAGCTTCATATTATTGTAGCTACAAAGAAACCAACCTTAAAGAATCTTTAGTGGTATTTGAATTATACTTATTTGAGTTTCTTTGTCCAGTCTAACCAATTTACCTAACAAACATTATAATCCCTGTGTTGTTTTTTATTATGAAATTATTTATTACCAAATACACAAACATCCAACATGATATGATATAGAAATACAACAACTAATTTGTTAATTTGTTTAATTTGTCAAACAAACAACAAACTCTCTTCATACTATACATGAAAGGTTTATATTGTTCAAAGGTACAATCATTTTAAGCTCTACTGCAATGAAAGAAAATTAAAGCATCTTTGAAAAATTTCATTATAAAATTACTTATAATTACAAAAATGTTTTATATTTTTGAAAATAGGAATAGGGTAAATGTTTTATATTTTTGAAAATAGGAATAGGGTACTAATTTTAACAGTCATGTAAATTTAACTAATGCAAATTTTTGTTCTGTCATTGAGCCAGAGTCATTTTGTAAAAATAAAATGACATTATTTTTGGAAGTGGGAAGATTGGTTTTAGCACCATTTCTGAATATCGTAATAACTATATATTACAAAATTCTAAAAAAAACTGTTTTTAATTATTAAAATAAAGCTCTTTTATGTGATAACACCACACAATATAAAATAATTACTTTTGGGTGTATAGTACCAAGCTAAGGCTCCCAAAAATGAATAGTAAATATTTGGTGAGGTTTAATTTTTTGAAATATATGAACTTTAACATGCTGTATACTTTATAATTGCAATTTCATTTTGATACTAAATTTATCTGTTCTGAGAAAAATCTACTCTGAAAGAATGACAGAAATCAGACATTCCTTTAAAGTAAACACACACAAAAAATATATTCTAATCAAAATATTAGTATTAGAAAAATTACAAAAATCTGTTTCTTAAAACTCACAAACAATAAAGCCTTAGTAGGAATATTCTGTAATCTATTAAATTATAATTCAATAATAAGGTTGAGGCCAATTACTTGCTTCCAATGTTAACCTAATCAGATTTCTATATTATATTCAATGTGCTCATTATCATTTTTAACTACTGTACAAAAAATCAGTATATCTTAAAGAAATTGAGAATGCTGTGGCTTTTGCAAAACCATTACACTGCTGATAATTATATTTAGGAAGAGTGTACCAGGTTAACAGAAAATACTACCAATGGATTTTAAAGTATCCTGCCATCTTCTCTCCTTTGAGACAAACTAATGATTGAAAATAAAAATGTGTTACTATAGACTTAAATTTGGTTTAAAATACATTATTTACCCTTTATCATAACACCTTTTCAGCTCGGTAGCAAAAAGGCAGAACTCTCCAAATGTGAGGTAGCCGGCTGTACTCCGATCTGCACATTCCTTGGCACACTGCAGCATGTCAGACACTGTCAACAATACAGAACACATCTTTTTCACTACAAAAAAGACACCTAGGTTAGTGATTGACCAACTGAATCTATTCACTAGTTTGAAGCAAGCATGAACTAAGAACTAAAAACCCAATTTGCTTATCAAAAACATAAAGCGGAACAGATTTTATTCATAATTAATCAATTTGCAGAGATCAATTACTGTCTTTCATATTTATATAGTTAGGTTGCACAGCTCGGACAATATACAGGCATTGTGAGTCTTATTAAAAAAGTCATGGCTAAATTACTGTTTAAGCAAATAAGTTGTGTCTTATCTTTATTAAGATAAATAAATAAGTTATACTACACATATTAAAAACATGATATTATTATATTAAAAACTACAAATCTTCCTGAAGTAATAGGTGATCCAGAAAGGAATAACCATGTTCATTTATAATAGCTAATCAGCTTCAAAAATTAAACACAAAACCTACTCTAGATTTTAAGCCTAGATTATGTTAAAACTGCATTATGTTTTATGTCCTTAGTTTGAAGCAAGATCCTTTGGTACTCAGATTAAAGATTGCATGGTAAACCTATATACCAGAGAGGTTTATCAAATGAGCTGACAAAAGTCACCCTAAATGTAAGAATTAGCATAGAGTACATAATAAAATAAAGATGTTTAATTCCGCCTATTGTAAAGGACTACTTTATGTCATTGGGATTCTCCACCTCCTCTGATCATGTCCACATCTTTTAAAGGTAAAAAAAACATACAGCAGATTTAAAAACTGGACAAAAATAAAATATCTGACAATTCACACCCTTGAGTCAAGTATGTGTTACCATATGACAGAAATACTATCTACACTAAATTAGGCTACACTTAGTATCAGGGAAATAATGGCTGCAGTGTGGTAGGACTACCTCTGTTTACCCAGAAGATAAAACTGATGAAAGTTGTTAGATCAAACTTAAAACTTAAAATACTGGCTAGACAATGTGGTCTACTACTATGTTTATATAATATTTCAATTTAAGAAGTTTAATATTTCAAAAGTTGTCATTGAAGTGAAAATAATTTAAAAATACAAAATTATATTAATTTGAAAGTATTTTCAAGTTTGTTAAAATTTTTTAATGAATACTGTAGCCTATAGTTTGAAAAACATATATAAGGAAATGAGTAATTTAATTTTAAAATCGTCCAAAAACTCAAAATATTGCTTTATAATCATATTTGGCTTTAAAATGTGAAAAGTTTCCTCCAGAATTCAAGTCCTGGAATCCTCTCCCAAAAGTGTCCTCTTTTCCAATGTAACCCCAATATTGCACATAAATCATTGGCCAATTGAATCAACAAATTATAAATTTAAATGGAAATATGCAAAGGTAATAAAACAAGAAAAATGTACATAAGCAAAAAATAATAGTTATTTACAACCAATAAAAAATTTGTTTAAAAAAAATGGTCAACTATATTAGTCAATGCCATAATGGCTTTCATATTGACAAAAAAAGAAAATACAAATTGAAAATAAAAATTCCTCCATTCTAATTAAGACTAGATTTTGTCTGCTTAATTTGCCACAAGAAGTGATTAAAAGGTTATAATGTTAAACTGATACAGCTGAAATGTGAAGGTTTTGTCTTGTTAAAATAAAATTGTTTAGGTCAGTAGCCTATTGTTGGTACACACTTTTTTTCATTGTTGTTTGAGTTGAGTTAGTGGTTTGTCATTATTATACTGGTGTAGGAATTTCTGATCTAATGTAGGCCTATACCAAATGTCCACATCCAGATATGTACATAGCATTGTGATATATATGATTAGATGAATTTGTTGAACTACAGGATTTAGTAGATTCATCCAAACTAGTTTTACTAGTAGTTTCTACTAGTTATTATTTGCCTTATGTGATGTGCTAATTTATGAATATTTTAGTCCAAAACAGAACTTAATATATTTGTATTATAAGAACATTTTCCTTCATTTTATGAACAGACTACATTATTTTTTTGTTTTAAAAGTAACTCATGAACACTATTATTTTTATAAATTTAGAATATGAAAATAAAGGTCCCGCATTGTTGTAATTAATTACCTTGAGCTCGAGATGGATATAGTTGCATTTCATTGAAAAGACTTTGTACTTGATCAGCTGGTAGTCGGTGAGAAACCGAGCCCACTCGGGCATACCACACTGAATATGCTTCTCTGTAAACATAAAAAACATCAAACCATTCATTAATTTATGAAATAAAATTATTTTGTCTGACAATTCAAAAAA
>JAGFPH010007063.1:28333-60546 GCA_018207615.1 Philaenus spumarius | reverse complement strand
GAAATACTTATAATCACTATTATACATTTTATAAAATATTATTATAATTTATAAACTCATTTAACATACTTTGGATGCATGGTAGGAATAACAAACAAAAGAATTTAACAAAAGAGCACAGAATTGATTGTTTTCTAAATTATTTTTTCAACTTTGACTAATCCTCCTTCATTTTTAATCGGTGTCACTGTTCTCTCCTAAATATTTTCCGAATTTTTTTAAGCTAAATTTTTATATTTGGCTTTATTGTTTCAGCAAAGAATTATGTGCACATTAAAATTTGGTTGTAAAAATTATCTTTCTACAATTAATTTACAAAAAGAAAAGTAAGAAATACGTTTAAAATTACTATTTTTCAAAAGTTCATATCTTTGTTAATTTACAATATTAAGGGAAGATCTTTTGGAAAAAGATTGTGTATTATGTAAACAGGCGGAAGATGAAATTTGTTGCATAAATAGTTTTGAGCACAATTACAGTACAAACAAATTAGGTCATTATTTTAAACAATGCACCCTATTAATCTGAGTGGCTCAATTAATTTTACCAAACGGATTCTGAAAGTAGGTATTAAAAACTACAATTCTTATATCTTCGTTTTTTAATAAGGTTGATAAAGTATAATAAAAATGCTCCCGAACATAGCACGAAACCCGTAAATTAGCGACTGACGGCGAGAGTGGTAGTGGGGGAACCAGCTGCGGAGAAGAAGAGAATGACAGGCTGCTCACAAGATAATGGCCTAATTTGTTTATACTGTAATTGTGGTAAAACTATTAATGTGACAAATTTCATCTACCACCAGTTTGAGTACACATAATCGTTTTCTGAAAGATTTGCCCTTAATATTGCAAATTAAGAAAATGAATTTTTGAAAAACAGTAATTTTAAAGCATTTTTCCTACTTTTTTCAGTAAAAAATGGCCCAGTTGAGATTTATAAAAACCCATTTTGTAGGTTTTTTAATTTTCTACAATTGTCCCATTGGAAGTATCATGATCTATTCATAACGTTTTACAATATCAACTAAACACCAAAAAAGAAATTTTCTTTGAACTATAGAGATTTTTGTTATTGGTTGTATAGAAAATTCAAAACCCTGAAATCAAATTGAAAAGAAATTAATTTCAAAAAGTTTAAATTAGACAGGTTTCATTTTGATAGTATTTCTATTTGCTAAACATAAGCCTAGAGGCAAAGAGACTGTTAATGTTGTTACTTCCTAATTCTTCCTTTTTCCAACCATCCGATAAACTGATGCTTTAGTAATTTTTGCTAAGTTGACGTGTGATTGGTCTAAATAATCACATGGACTTTTACTTTAAGGCATGATTTGTAATACAGATCCAAGGTCACTAAATAGTAAAGGTTGTCTCATAGTCATGTAAACAAACTCAAACCCCTCGTACCGTTCCCTGTCCAGTGACGTCATTATAGTAAAAAAACGCCGCGCTACCATGAAAAATGTATGTTTCGTCGTACAAGTCGCCTCATTTTTTTAAAAAAAAGAGTATTAAATTTTTTTTTGGGGTTGCAGTTTTTTAAAATGATACTTAAGTTACACATTTCAACATTTGTAATTGTAAGAATATATCTTAACCTTTTCAAAAACATTATGTTTATGTCATTAATTTGCAATTTACAATAATAACAAAAGTATAATTATACGAATTTTAATTTATATTTTTACTGACTAAAATTTAAAATAAAAAGCTATCTTGGTAATACATTTTAAATCATATAACTAAAAAGCAGTCATTAAAATTGTATTTAATATTTTTTACAGAATAAACTAAGAAAAAAATGCATTCACGTTAATACATTATTTAATCTATACAGCAAAAATTTAATGCTATTCGTTGGTAAGCATCACTTGAGAACGGCTGGACCAATTTCACTATTTTTTGTTTTAAAATGTTCGTAATAGTCCAAATTAGGTTTTTATGGAAAGACATTTTTGAAAAAATTCCCAGAAATTTTCAAATTTGGGAAAAAAATAACACCCTTTTTTATATGAACTCTAGACCAAAACTTACGAAAACAGCTCTTCGGACAAAAAACTGCTTAGCAACTCAATGTTTGTTTACATTTATTACCATAGCAACTTTACTTAGCAAATTTATAATCAGTTTATTATTCTTCAAAACCAACAGCTTTTACTTCGGCTCGCATTATAATGCCGAAGTATTCAAATCATGCGAAAATTTTGTGTGTGTCTGTTTTCCTGTAAACAAGATATAAGCACTCACAGACGTCGTAGAAAACTTCTGGTGGTACCAGAATGTTCGTAATTTTATTGCGGAGAGTTCAAAAGCTTTAGAGCTTTCTAGCATGAGTTGTAGCGCATCAGGGTCACGTATTTGAGTCACAATTTTGAAAATATTGGGTCAAAATTATGAAAATACAGTGTGGGATATCGTTATATATGTTTTTGGGTACGAAAAAAATGATTTTGAGAGTTAAAAAGTCGTAGCGCGTTGAGGGTCACGTTTTTGGGTCAACATTTTGAAAATACAGTGTGGGGTAACGTTTTAACTTTTTTAACTAAATGTAACAAATAAAAAGTAAATTAACTTTAATTTTCTTTCAATTCGTGTGTTCTGTCCGGACGAGCCGAAGTCTCGAAAAAGTGTTCCAAATTTCACTAGTTTTAAGTTAGATTAACAAACTAAAAGTAAACACAAACAAAAATCAACAAAAAATGCTTACTGTATAAAAATTCAATTCAAACATCGGTTGTTACATATATCTAAATACTGTACTTAGAGATATGCTGTTTAAAATATAGTTTACATCAAATATATCATATCTATGAATTGTTTAATATTTTTAATTTATAATATACAAAATCGTAATTTACTTAATAATTTTAGCTTTAGGTACATATTACACTATCAAGTTTGACCAATTTATTTGACGAATAACTATGATAGTATAATATGCCCCTTAGCTACATTTTATTCACTTTAAGCTTTAGCTTGAAAATTATTCAAAGCTTATAATTATTAGACAAAGCTTTTAGTACTAGCTATTGCTTATTTTTATTCACACGATTTTAAGTAATGTCTTAAGTTATAGCTCTTGCGTATTTTTTATTCAACAGACTCATTAAGTTAAATTGTTGAACAAAAAGTTATTTTCTACAATTTTAATGCAAAAGATAGCCACAGAGACTACTTTTATATCAAAATATTACCTAAGACAAAAGAAAATTGTAATAACATTTTATATGAGTAAGTGGGATTATATTATTTACTATTACAATAGAAACAAAAAGATCTAAGCCTACCTGTGAAAAGATATATAAGTTCTTCCTTCTTGTTTTGCTTTTCCATAATAATAATTGTAAGTTGCAACCGCACAAACGGAATCACCTTTAGGTTTATTTATTGATTTTCTAGCCATTGTAAATAATATATTAATTTGTTCTACTTTAAACACTTTACATACACTAATTTAAAACAGTTTAAGTTTAAAACAAATGAGTAACGCGTATAAACGAAAACGACAAAACCTTGATCAGTGTCTAGTTGTACTAACAACTACGTCACAGCCTCCACTCCACTTTTTTTGATATTTCCCAAATGAGGCAACCTTTACTATCTAGTGACCTTGATAGAGATCGTAGGTTTTAAAAATAGCATTGCCTTCATGACATTTTTTGTCCATAACAAATACTTTTATTCAACACTGTCAGAATATATCCTTAATGACCAGTTAAAAAAAGTTTTTTAAATTGAAAAGTTTCATCAAAATCTAAGTGTTGGTTGTGAACTAGTCTTTCCGATTGTGTGTTTACTTTTAGCTTTTTATATACATGTTTTTTAATAAATACTTTTTTTATGAGTTTTAATAAATATTGAATAGCTTTTATAGTGTATCTAAGAAAATAATTTGGTTCCTAGAATTATCACATAACTTTCTCTGTTATTTACACGAATTAAGATTAAGGATATAACTTATTGATCATCTCGATTTCCATAACATTGATTAAATATTAAGTTGGAAGTCATTTGTTATGTGAATGTGCTTGACTTGGGCGCGCAGACAGTGTTCATTGACTCACTATTCAGTAGTGGGGATGCGGGGATTGGTTAAAACAGACCACAAGGCCTTCTGCTTTCTCTACAAGCATCATCAAGTAACAAATGACCTACTCTTTATAAATAACTGCCTTCAGTACTAATAATATTCATATTAGTAATAACATTTTCAGCCAAAGTGAAGTTGACTTGAGTCGCCGCAGTGTAAGAGCGTGGAGTCCAGTAAGGAGCGTAGGATCTCTCCTGGGTATGGAAGCGGATCCTAATACAGACCCTGATAGCGTGTTGGATACTGATCTGGAAAGAGATGTGTTCAGGGAGAGGGATGATATCGACCCTGCCGAACCTGTTTGGGAACAAGCTGATACAGTTTGGGTCTGCGTAGAAGCTGGGGCCGTGACTGTTGATCCGTCATTACTACCAAACTGGTAATCTTTTCGTCTGCTTCAATATTTAATTAATTATTCAACACTTTGGCTTTGTTATTATTAAGCTGCTTTAGAGCTTATTGATTTGAATGAACTATTGGTATTGTAGATTTTCCTCAAACGATTAAAATCAAAAGAGGGATTTGTGGAAAACAGTGTGCTTTGTTTTCTAAAGCAAAACAATTTTTAAGTTTCATGGGGTCTCCACCTTGCTGATGAGTTCCGAAAAAACGGAAACAGAAACATTGCAAACATTTTAATCCCAATTTGCTTCAGCATACGCTCGTTGACACAAACAGTCTTTCTCAAAAAAAGGTCGGTTACCCTTGTGGGATCCGTTATTTAAAAGAGGTCAGTTACCCGTGATGGATCCGTTACTCAAAAGAGCTAGGTTACTCGTTTTGGATCCGTTGTTTAAGTGACTTGACTAAACTTGCCTTTTCGTTGCAAACGAAACTAGAGGTGTTAGCCCTTGGCAGTTTTGCATAAACCTGTTTCGACTTCAATTCGTCTCTGCAGCTAAGGAGTTTATAAAAATCACTGTAAACACACGTCTACCTTAGGACAGGACAGTGATAGTATTGGTATTTTTATGAATGGTTGTGTGTGGTTGATGGATGTGCTAGCAGAAGTATTACCAGCTTCCAGTATTAATAGTTTAAATGATTAGATCATAATAAAATATATATACAGTAGAACCCCTCTTAACCGGTCAGGTCGGGACCGAGACCCTGGCCGGTTACGAGTTTGGCCGGTTGATCCGAGGTTCCTGTAAAAAATAGATGTTTGTTCAAAATAACCTACAATACATATTTCATAAATAACCGAGCAAATAAGACGTTATTGCAACTCATTTTATTGTATGTACTGTACATACATAAGCAAACAAACACCAACAAATTTAACATTTTAACTTACATAAACTTTGAAAACTTAATTTACATATACTAATTTATATACACAAGAACTTTTGTTCTCACGAAATTCAGTAAAGATTCCGACAAAGCAACAGACGAAGAAAGAGAAACAAAGGATGCCGCTTTGTTAATTGATTCTAAGAAAAAGTACAGTTGCCGCGGAAGCAAGATTTGATTCCCCTCTTGCTTCCGCGGCAACTGTATTTTTTCTTTGAATCGATTGACAAAGTGGCATCCTTTGTTTCTTTTTTATGCCCCTCCTCCCCTGTTCCTCTGCCGCACACCTAACGTTGCGACACCGCGCTTTATTTTCTAGAAAATGTCCGTCAAAAAATAAATTTTTAAGACTTCAACCAGTTAATATATTTAACTCTGTTGTTCCTTGGGATAGGCCGGTTAATCCGAGGACCAGTTGATCCGAGGCCGGTTAAGAGGGGTTCTACTGTATATATATAGCCTAACAATTTGTCAATGGTTATGTCATTTGTGTTTTTCTCTTTTGAGTGTAACAGTAACAAATCACCAAGCAAACGAATTAGTTTAGTTTAGTTACTCGATTTCAGTTACCATATTTTTAGTCTTTTGAGGCTCTGGAATTTGAAAAAAAAATATTTTCGTTAGTTTCTTTTGTTGTGAGATATTGGAGTTCAAGTTGAAATTAAATATTTGAACTCATTGCTTCCCAAGCAGCACAAAAACGTAAATTATACGTAAAATTTATGTTTAGCCAATGTCCACATTAAGTTGATAATACGTATTGGTTGCGTTCATTGTATGTATAATATATGTCAAAATGTCCCACTTGTGGACGTATATTTTACATCAATTTTGAGTATATATTGATTAATAATATACATAAATTATACATTCAAACTTTACATAAATAACACGTATAACATAATCATCAAATATACGTACAGATTTTTATTTTATCACATGAAATATACGTACATTGTACGTATATTTTATGATACAAAATATACGTACATTGTACGTATATTTTATGACATGAAATATACGTACATTGTATGTAATATAAACATGTCCTTTACTGCAATTATGTCCAATGTACTGTTCATTAATATAAAATGTATGTTTAATTTACCAAGCCTTTACTTTATCAATATCTGTAACACACGTCAAATTTACCAAACTTACCTGTAATTTACTTTGCTTATAAATACTATATACACGTAAAATATATTAAACTTAAAGAATTACTTTATTTATGTTCAAATATATATTAAAAATGCACTTAATTTAAGATATTTAACTTTGAGAAGATCCTTTTTTATTAAAATTATAACTATCTCCTGAAAAAGAAAATTGTAGTGTATTGAAATCTAAAATTGTATCGTAGTAAAAGAAACAATAAATATATTGTTTAAATCAACACTAGATAATTTTAATTTTACTTAGATTACAATCAGTAAAAATTATTTCACGAGCACTTGTTTATTTACCCGTACTGCGAGTAAAAACTCTTTTTCTAGTTGAATGTGTGGTAATACGATCCACAAAACCAACAATGTCTAAATTGTTCTAGCACAAAATGCAAATAAGTTAATTAAACTGTTACAAAAATATGTAGGTAAAAACACAATAATACGTTTGTTGCTTTGTACACAAAAAGCTAATAAAATGTAATGTTTTAAAAATGTAATTGCCTTTAATAGTATTGTATACTAAATTTGACTTAAACTATTGTAAAATCACACTTTTTCTGAAATTAAAAACTGTAGGCTAACTGAAACGTATTTCTCATAGACAATTTAAAACTTTGACCAAAACCGACATTTTTAATTATACTCTCACTATAAAATATATAATTGGGTAAAAAGGAAATACAAATAAAAAAATTGGAATAAAACACTAGATCTTTATAAAGCCTCTATTTTATATTTGTACATTATTTATGACTTTTTTCTTTTGGGCCATACGTGTAGACGCCTTGCCGAAACCATTCCCTGGTTCTCTTTTCAAATGTGGAACACTGGAAATTTGAAGCATGAACTCCATTCCGCAAAACGGCTGAAAAACATACATTGTAATGCGTTATAAACAAAATAATAATTGGAAATAAAACAGTAAATTAATTGTACAGAAGTTTTTTTTATGAAATGGGGCTCAGTATATATATAGTTTATAAATAATAGTGTTAAACAAAAATTCCCAAAATGTTCAATTATTCAACTAGAGACACCAACACACCATGGAACATATTTTAAGGTGAATATGAGATGAGAGTAAAATGAGTGTGGCACCATCTTATTGTTACCTTGTTTTAACTAAGGCCACATTTATCCATTGAAAGGATCACAATTAATAACTAATAGCCCAACAACCTATGGAATATGCCCCAATTACTTTATTGGTAATCCGAACCACATCACATATAGGTCAAATTGTGGAGATTTCAGATGAGCCTGAAATGTGATATTTACTTACATGTATGTAACAAAACATGTGAAGAGTGCATAAGACATCACCTCCAACTATTAACAACACATGACTTTAAATTACCTGAATTACAGGACACTGTCACCACGAGACACTGTCATTAAAATTATTGATGAGTTTTAAACAACATGAAATAAAACTAACTAATTGTTCTGATTGGTTTTCATGCTAAACTTGATTTAATAACCACATCAATGCCACAAACCACATCACCGAAAAAATTTCCGTTCAAAAGTTATACACAATAATATATCAAATAATACTTAATTTTAGTACAAATATAACATGGTAGCCAATGTTTATGCTGCGAGCACAGCTTCCCTACAACCGAGGCCGCGGTTAATATGCGAACAAAAGCACTATTACACATTTATTTGGGTAGTCAATGCTTTATGCTGCAAGCGCAACAAAGCAGCTTACTTTTGAACGAGGCCGCAGGCCGAGTTTAGCCTGCGAGCGAAGCGAATTCCACAGGCCGAGGATACCTATTCCGCGACCAAAGGACGACTTACGTGAGAAAGTATGTGCCAGTGACCAGTATGTGGTACTGTTTAATTTTATTTGTTAGCATAAAACTTAGGCCCTATGGTATTTTATTTAAAATTCCATAGGCCTATCTGTTTTAATTATAAAATTAAACAGAGTTCAATCTTTAGTTTCAAATAGTAAATAACAATACAACACGGTGTAACCTAACTAACAAGCTAAAAAACTGGCCAGTCAATAATAGTGATTGCTCGCAACTAACATAACCTCTTCCAATTCGACATAGGCCCTAGTAGGACCTAAGTACAACTTGCCTTTTGTTAGGAAATTTGTAGCTGATATGAAACTGCAAACTATGATAAAATCATCATATATTCGCTTAAACTTACGTAAATATTGGAATTTTCCTAAAACGCATTAAAAATCCCGGACAAAAAACAACCTTGGCCTACACACAGTTGACCTACAGGAGTTTAGAGCCAGGATTGTCCGGGCAAAACCTGGACGTCTGGTCACCATACCTCAACTGTATAACTTAGGCCGGCGGAACTTTACTATTCGACTCTAGGCTAACCTAAACCTAACAGAAATGCAAAAATATTCTAATAATTAAAAAAATACCTAAAAGGTTCTAACCTAACCTATTTAGTCACAGTATGTTTACCTGTATTCAACATTTAACAGTAGAATGTAAAACATCGTCGTTGTCTGCAAAAATTTTAGGCTAGAGTCGAATAGTAAAGTTACGCCCTTAGGCCTACTGAAAATCTTTTCTGTCATGAAAATAAATGCTCAAACATACCCAGCATAACATAACATAGCTGTTTCTAACTCAATGAGCAATTTCGAGGCAGATTCAATTTTTGTTTTGCTATATTTTAATAACTTGGGGATAAATTTGTGCAATAACGGTAACAAAAAGGATAATGAGTTCTATTCAAACAAATCAAACATTAATAATATTAAGCTTACAACCAAAGATTGAAGCTGTTTAAGTATTGAATTGCAAAGTTTCCTTTTCATATACGGTACCTATAAGGTTAGGCTATTCATGAAAAATTAAATCATTTGTATGGTATTCCATTTGCTAAGAACTTTATGAATGGTGTAATTAATACATTCCAACTAAATCGAATTTTACCTTACTGTACATGAATTTAAACCTAGTGACGAGTAAACAATAATAATGTTACTTTCCTAACCTATAAAAAGTTACTGAAGTTTAAACCAAACTTAAAAATAGTTGCAAAAATAAAGGGCCTAATAAAAATACAATAATGGAAATAATTATTTCACTTACCTGTTCAAGGAATCTAGAAGTTATGTCAATCTAGAAGACAAATGAAAAACTCGACTTTTAATAACAGGAACGAAAAATCAACACAGCAAGATGGCTACTAACGAGTTAAGGTCGTGGCCAAGCGTGGGCGGGTTATTCCATAACAACCAAAGCCCGCCACTAGCGCCGAGCGCGTAGGTGGATTTTTAAGGAAACAATCTGGTTACCGAGTAGCGATGGCAAAACAATCTTTTATAATACGGTATGTAGAATTGAAAACGAGGGCGTGGCGCGAGTCCGTTATGCTATTTCTTTATGTGCTAGAGAAAAAAACAAAAGTAGAGAAGATAAAATATTCCTCATTTTGACAATGTAAAAGTATTGGATATATTAAATATGAATATAATAACCATTAATAAAATTAATAACTATTTAAACTGTGTGTGCGTTTATTTTGTTTTTTAATAATTATATCGAAATGATGTATTATTTACATAAATATTGACATATTATTTACATCAATATAGTCTTAATTTTTTACGTTCATAATGTTATTAAAACAAAATAAATAACAGTATTGCACTACAACATAATATCTCTTATTCCGTAAAATTACTATTACACGTTAAAAGGCCAAGTTTAATGATTTCACCCTGCTAGCCTACAGATGTTATAGTAATATATTTTTAGGCGATCCAAAAAAGCACAGTGTAGGCCTATAAAATGTTGTTGTCTAATTTTGTATTTAATTGAAATGAACAGTTTCTTTAAATATTTTTACTGTAAAAATCATTTTACAACAAAGCAAAGTTAATTGTTGATAAGACTAAAAATATAATTGTAACAGTTATATTTAAATAATATAATCTCAACTGCGCACCTCATCCAAACCAACCAAAAGTTTTTTTTGTTGGTACATCTATAACTTTATGTTGTAATTTGTGAAACAACATTTAATAATATAAATTATGAACAATATAGTGGAATAAATTTAGAATTTAAACAAATGTCAATTTAAGGTACAATATATACGTAAAAACTATGTTAGTAATGCACTTAAAATGGACATAATTTAAAAAAATCTTCTTTAATTAAGAAATAATTTGAGAACAACTATATGAATAAAATGTATGTTTTACAATTGTCAATTTAGGATAACTAATAAAAATCAATGTAACTATGACCTCTCATTTACGTATATTAGACGTATGTTATTTACATGGACATTTAGACCTTAAATGTACGTATATTATACATTGTGTGCTGCTTGGGTTTACTCATTTCTTTCTGGTCGTTATACCAGACTGTAGTCTGATTCAAAATGTATAACCTCACTACAGCCATAAAACTTGTGACGGTTGAGTTGTAAACTATGGTTAGTTGTGTCTTTCTTCTATTATGTATACCTTTTTTAACTTATCAAGGTGCCCTAAGCTAACCCAAGAGGTTAGCGTACCTGACTCCAAAGCTAAATGTCCATGGTACAAATCTAGATAAAGACTGTGAATGTTTATATAGTTTCATTCCTACTACAGATAGGTAACACTGCAGAAAGTATATGCCTGAAGTAAAAGTGAGGTTAGGTATAATTCAGAAAAGGATTACGAAATTATGTACGAATTGTTAGGCAAAAATACATAGTACAGCTACAGTAGCCTCAAAGTAGGAATGTGTCTGGCTTAAGGGCGTGTCCCCCTTCAATTTTCTCCCCTAACCTGACTTGGCATTACATCAATTTCACTAAAACTGTGTTTAATTAAATAAAAAGTTTATTAATTTGTTAAAATTAGGCAGGGGTGAGCAGAATCTCGAAACTCTTAACATTAGGATATTGAACCTGCTTTGATTTTATAATTTCAAAAATTATACTTTAAAAGACTAAAAAAACGTACTTTAATAGCAAACTGAACTAAGAAGTAGAAATCAATTTATTTTATTGTAAAAAAAACATTGGGTTGTTTGACATCAAATGTTAAAAATATTTCATTGGTAGCTATTTTATAACTATGATAACCGCTCAGATGATAACATTGGGTTGTTTGACATCAAATGTTAAAAATATTTCATTGATAGCTATTTTATAACTATGATAACCGCTCAGATGATAACATTGGGTTGTTTGACATCAAATGTTAAAAATATTTCATTGATAGCTATTTTATAACTATGATAACCGCTCAGATGATAACATCGGGTTGTTTGACATCAAATGTTAAAAATATTTCATTGATAGCTATTTTATAACTATGATAACTATGGCTCAGGTTTTTCTCCTCATAAAAAAAGAACCTTTACAATGATGTATTACATGACGTATCTTTACATTTTAAATTGTTAACGTCTCCTCCCCCCCCCCCAGCCCGCAAAAATCATAGAGGGTCAGACATGTCAAAACATTTGTCCTGTTATGCAACACAATATATATACTAAGTTTTGTTAACTTATTTCAGCAACAAAAATAATGAAGGGGGTTTAAAGGGACTTTATGAACACTTTGTATATAATACATTTTTCATAGTGACATACTTTTGTAAAATCATTTACCAAGGAATAACATTTTATGGCTTCTGTAGAGTTAGGTGATTTAATTGCATATATATTTACCATATTCTGCAGTTAATTTATTCAAAAAAGAAACAAAATTATTAGAGAAAAAATCAAACTATGTGTATGTTTGCAGAGGCTTTCCTTTTCCTCCCCTACATTATTAGGCCTAAAAACATGGATCACTAATTTTAGGTTAGTTTAGAAAACAAATATCACAGTCATCAGGAGCAGTGTTTGGATTTCTTTGTGGCCTGTATCCAAACAAAATATAGATTAAACCGGGTACCTAAATAGCAATTACCATAGACTAGTAGGAAAAAATCATTTGGTTAAACTTTCTCCGAGAAATGTTTAGCAAAAGGGAACGCAAAGCAACAGCTGATTATCGCGTCATAAATTGTGGCTCTATCACTTCACGCACACTCAAATGAGTTGTAATTTATGAATCTACGATTTAAAAATAAACTTTTTTTATATAGCTAACAATAAGAAAAATTACATTTTGAAAAAATAGTTTATAAATAAAGGAAACACACAGCATACAATGTAACATTCAGAAGGCAAACGACTATGTGATTTTAGATATTTAAAAAATACATCTTATGATTATCTGTACTTTGAGACATATTATTATACCCTGACAGAGTTAAACTGTTATATTTCAGGTTTCATGAGGGAGTTTCTGGTGGTCAATTTGAAATTGCTCCTTGGAGAGCAAAGGTGTTAGCTGATTTGAAGCAAAGACAAACAAAAGAAACAAGTGGTTTTGAAAAGTATGAAATAGCAGTTGAAATGTAAGTAATCATTTAGTTCTAATTTACTCTTGATACACATCAGGATTTAATCGGTTTTCATCAGTTAAAAAATTTTATCTGTACCGGTAGTTCAAGTTCACAATTTCAATTTCTTTTATCCACACCATAAAGCAATTAAGTGGAGACCAATAGCATTAAATTAAGTTGTATTTATAAATAGTCCAGTAAAATTAGGGGGTTTCCAACAAAATTGAATACTTGTTTTTGTTTATGGTAGCTGCCACCAAAAGTTATTTTTTTTAGTCACATGAGAATCCTTATTAAATTAAAAATATTCTATTCTTGACGCAAAGCCAACATTTATTTAATGTTGGCTTTGCGTCAAGAATACGGGGTCGGTGAGTGAAGCGGCAGGGACGGAGACCCTACTATAGTTACAATTGAATCTGCATTCCAAACAAGATTTCCCATATTTCATGATTGATTTCCCTTAAACAGACCTATTGTGTTCAATATTTGAGTTAATTTATATTGGTAATATTATTTAAAGACACCAAATAGACTTGCATCATGTACAAAAGATTTTTTGTTTTTAAACGTTTTTAAATTTTTTTTGTAAACTATTAAAACTATACGAACTACCTTTGTTAATTTGTCATGACTTTCTAAATTCCGATTTGAAGTATTGAAAAAGGGCCTCTATTATTTCGTACTAGTAAGCCACCGTGAAAAATCACTGGCAGATTAATTGGATACATATCAGAAATACATATTTAAAAACAACAGACTTTTATCTAGGCCTACCTAACTATACTGATAGGGATTTTAACTCGGTAAATGTGTACAATTATAAGGATTATAAAACTGTAGGACTTTTTGTTAATGTTTTATTTATATACATTATATATCTAAATAAACATAAAAATATTATCTTTAAATTTTATTGTTTTTTTTATTTCATATTGATAGATCAAATGATTTAGAAGTTATTAATATTTGAAATATACATTAATTCTTTAATATCAATATTTTATTCAAAATATTAAAATTTATAAACTACACATTATGGTGCTCTTTTGTAAAGAATAGTAAAATGTCTTAGTAATAACAATAATAATTGAAAGAAATTATACAGAGAAATAAAGCAGCAATTGATTACAATAATGGAATTATTTATTGATATTCATACAAAAATTTTTATGAATAAACTTTATAAAAAGAAAAATCCTTTTCTTGATTTATATAAATCTTATTTAATGAAACTATTAATGTAGTAAAGAGATTAAATTGGTACACATAACATATTATAAATCTAAATAATAATTAGGGCTATTTATGGCTCCTTAGTACTGTATGTCTTTCATTTAATAAGTGTCTATTTCTTCTATTATCAGAACTGTTTGATGTAATTATTAATGATAAAAGAAAAATTAGTATATATTAAACATGATATAAAATGAAATTAATTGTCTATACATGAGTCTCTTTCTCGGGGTTAAGGTAAGAGCGGCTTATCTCAAGGAAGTAGGGATTTCAAGCCTAAAATTAAATTAGCATAAAATAAATCAATGAAATAAAAGTTATTGTTTGGTTAATGAGTGAATGATTGGGGAAATAATTGTTCATTGTAACAATCACTTTGGGTACACATTGAAAAGTTTATATTAAAATATTCTGTTACTTTAACAGATAAAATTGATATTCAATAATGTTTGTAATTTTTTTCTTCCTTTTTTTAATATAAGATCTGCATACTAGGCTATTAGTTATGACAAAGTAATTTGAATCAATTAAATTAGGTCTCACCCAATTGGTTCTGAGGTTATGCCTTTATCTTAGGTTTGACTGAGATATAATTAATCACTTTATATAAAAATCACTTTCACTTGATTGCTGAAACTTTCTGATATACTTTGGATTGCTATCAGTAATACTTTTTTTTTCTTTTTGGAAAATCTACCTTAAAATTATTAAATACAGAGGCCCATTTATCCAGTCTGGGGTCTTATTCAACAATCCATATATTTTTTTCTTTGTAGTACTGAAGCTATGCAAAGAGATATCCTATTGAATCCACTGCTTCTTGTTCTTCTTATATGGGGAGATGAAATGGTATATTATGACCCTATTACACAAAACTAAACTTTTAATAGTTTCATTTACATTTACTGAATTTACTATTATTAAAATTATTGTTTAAAACATACTATGGGATTTAAATAACTTCTCTTGCAGTATTTAATCCTTACAAATTAACATACATAGCATGACTTCTAATATTATTTAAGATTCCAATCATATGTTGGCCTAAGCCTATCAGAATCGTGTTCCAATTTCAATGTCTATTTCTATGGTACTAAAACGTTCTCTTCAGACTTTTATTTTTTTAGACTATATTTCTGTAATATTTTAATATCCTCGGTCATATTTTAAGTGAGATAAAATGTGTATACATATTATTTGATCTATCCATAAGCCATATTTATTCCATTCGTACTTGTCTGGTATTTTCATAGTTAATGAAATTCTATCGCTGTTTCTGTTCACGGCCTATAAAAGGTATTGTGACATTCTCGTCTTATTTCGATTGAATTCTATTTATCTCTTGTCTTTGCTTCAGACCTATTTATTGGGGTCTTTTCTGTTATATCCCCGCATTTACAAACAATTTTCTAAAACTATTTTCTATTCTCAAACTATTTTCTATAGAATGAGGATTAATCGGGAATGTCCAAATAACTATTTATAACTACTCCATAACATATAAGGAAGGAAGTTTCCAGTTTTTGTTGATGTATTAGATAAGGGTTATTGCAAACGCGTAACTTTACTATTCGACTCTAGCCTAATATTTTTGCAGACAACGACATTGTTTTACATTTTACTGTTAAATGTTGAATGCAGGTAAACATACTGTGACTAAATAGGTTAGGTTAGAACCTTTTAGGTATTTTTTTATTATTATTTGTAGTTCTGCCCAATTAATCCTCATTCTATAGAAAATAGTTTGTAAATGCGGGGATATAACAGAAAAGACCCATTTATTGTTATAGATAACTCAGGTTTTTTACAGTTATTTTTAATATGGATGATATAACGACTTATAATTGGTGAATTGTTGGATTTACGTTTTTGTGTGACTGGAAATGGTGAAAATCTTGGCCATTTCATAGTTTAATATACGTTGTAGAAATCTACCGCTAGGTGTCGCGCCAGTGTTTCTTTTGATTTAAATGGAATTCCTAAATTTATTTTATTTTGTACAGATTTATTTCTCAACATCATTTTGAATTGTTATATATTATAATGAAGAAATTAATAATTAAATATGTTTATATGTTATACGAAGATGTACGAATGTTTCGAAGTTAAACAAATGGGTATCTCTTCATTAAATTTGTATAAATAAATATATTGATAGTAAAAGGTTGTTTTTATATTCATTTTATAACCTCAAATCAAATCTTATAACGTATTATAGCCTACATTAGTTCTTTAACTCATATTGTTTTTTTAAAACAACTTCACAAGATTTATAAAAATTATGGATTGAAGTTGCAAACATAACAACAAAGTAATAATCCTCAAAATATAATCTATGTTAGGTTTTGTTTAAGTATTACAGATGGTGGGTGAAATCAGCTGTTATATTATATTGTTACTCAAGGGATAACAACTCACTTTTATAGGAGTTGATAGCGTTAATAGAGAGTATTTAATTACCATGCTTTTTAAAAACTGCAGTTAGTTATACTGGAACAGGAAGTTTGTTTCTATGATATGATTGGAGTAGAAAATTTCTCGCAGTCTCACAGAGTATGTAATTTTGTATCCCTAATGCGCTATATTTTGTGTTAGGGCATCATGGATAAAGAGCAGTGAATGCAGATGCTGCCTGTCAGGTACATCTAGTTTTGATGATTGCATCGTAGAGCTTGAATGGGTTGGTAACCAGAGTGGAAGTTTAGACTCCGGTACTCTCTCTGTTCTATCTCTTGATAAATCTCATACAAAGGTAATCTGGAATCAGTTTTTAAACACATTTATTGTTTTTACACACTTGGTGCTGCCACCATTTGCAGGCATATTTGAATTTCAATAACTTTATTCAATCATGAAAGTAAAAATATTTTTTGTATTTTATTTTATTAATTTTTAAATTTTGATGGGAATTGTATAATAGTACTCAACATTTGATCTAGATTTGAATTCAAAAAGCCAGCTGATAGCTATATAATGAGTAAGATTGTAAACATTCCTAGGCTATTAATAGAAATGTACGCTGGGAACCTATAAACCCGTTACTAACACGATTTAGGCAAACAGCAAGTAGAAATTAGAATAGAGCAATCTTTATATATGTACATATATATGTATCAATAAGCAGAATATAAATTATATTAATTTGTAAGATATCATTCACCATAAATACATGTTAATCCAAAATAGGCCATCTTTTTATTCACTAAAATACACATACAATTCACAACACAACACATTTGATAAATTAACAAATTTTATTCAGTGAGGCAATAGCAAAAGACATATTTAATTTGAAATCGCCAATTGCATCTTTTAAAATATGAAAACAATGCTTCGGCGGACATGTTTGTTTACAAAACCAGACATCAACAAACTTGCTTACAGCTCGCACGTCAAAATTCACGGACCGCGACACAGAGTCCACACCGGAGTATTCAAATACATGGACTGACTTCCGTGAGCAACAAAACCTTCAATAAAATAATATTTATCTTAGTTTTAGATCAAATTAGTACGATAGAATATGTAAATTAAATATCTAGGATCATTTTTAATACAAGAACATAAACCAAATTGTAAAATTTGATATAATGCAGTCATTGTTACGGGTTAATCTAAGCTACTTTTAAAACCAGAATACCTGTAACCGCCCGGAAGCCAATCGAAGACTACAGCCAATCAGAAGAAAGTAGGCTTGGAGAGTCAAAATTCAAGCATTGTTTTATTAGTCTGTCTTAGTGTGGGTTTAAAACTGGAGAGTGTTTTTGTATTAGTGGTTTGAGACGCGTAAGAAAAGCGACTCGTAGATTGTGTAATGAAAATCAATCAATTAGAAATATTTCAGTGTTTGTATAAAGGTATAGTAATACATAACAAAGAGCAAATATTTAAAAGTTAATTAGTGTCTTGAACAGTGACTTCCTCAATAAACTGTATATCTTGATTGAAGTAAGCAATCAGCGTCTACAATCCATTAGAAAATTAATCTACAATTTATTAATCCATTGCAAACGTAATCTTACTTGTTTCCGTGTTTTAAATTATAATAATTTCATGCGTAACTTGAAACTTGCTTTGCCAAGCACGAGCAAACCGCTTCCCAAGATATTCAATCGATAATAAAATTTGAATTATATTGTTAATGTATTTGTAACATATATATCTAGATGTATTATTTGAAATTTGAATTAATTATTAAACTAATATTGTGCCATTGTACATTGAGTTAAATTTTAATTATTTCAGAACCTTATAAGGTTACAGTATTAATCGTACTCTAACGGCTGAAGCTAGTACAAGGTTCTTCTATAGCTAATAAATTAAAATCATTTTCCGAAAATACGTGATATTGGAATATTAGATTATAACTATGTTTTTATAATACTTTTAGGCTTATTAAATGATGATTCACCTGAATTTAAAGTGTTTGTACTTATATTTAGGCACAAATGGCTTTGAGTGAAATCACTGCCGTAATGAATGTCAGTGAACCAGGATGTCCTAGACTCGCTATTCATACTGTTCATTCTACCACTACAAACACTTTTCCTCTGCGACTGCAGTTCTCAGGAGACGTGGATCTAGATGATTGGACAGCTAATCTAACGTCAGGTATTTAAAGAATGTTTGTACGTTTTAATGATTAATATTAGGGCCTAGATGGTGTTTGATATAGTAGTTAAAGTAAAACTTTACCGAGTTATAGCTAAAAAGTTTTGTGATTGTCAGTTACAAGGGAGGGTACTTACAAAACAAGTGTTTATTCGATTATAGATTTGCATAAAAATGTGCTGAAACAATAACTTAATTCCTGGCATGATCTTGAGAAGGAAATACTAATGATTTATATGTTCCAAAATCAAATAATGTTTTTTTTTTTTTTAAATTAATTCCGTAGCACCTAAATTGGTTATCAAAATTCCGATAACTATAAAGTCTTTGTCAAATCTGTTTTAAATAGGCTTGAAGTCTGACTGCAATTGTTGGAATTGTTTATGGTTCAGAACTTCCAAGCTTTGTAAGTTCCTGCATTGACTTCCCTGGGCTAGTTCAAAGCTCCTGTTGATAAGGTTAGTTGGGGTATCTGGACCCAGGGGGTAACTGGGCCATGGGTTATTTTCATAAAACCTGTGAGAATCATTTCATTTTAAATAATTGGCAACACTGAAGGACAATGGCTTCTTCCTTCAACAACTAGTCTCATGTCTCTAAGTGCTGTATTTTGTTTGCAATTTTTTCAATTTTGTAGTGCAAAATTTCCATAACAACACGGTGGCATCTTAATTTTACCAAATGCTTCAAATTTACTGTAAGTATTACCAACGTTACAGATATTTTAGCATAAATTAGAAGCATAATATAACCTTGAAATTTTACTGCCATCACTTATTTTCTTTTAGATTATTAGCTTGAAGGGGTGGCCCAGTTACCCCAAAACTTTTCAAAAATGGGGTAAATGGGCCATGTACTTGGGGTATCTGTTGAAAAATTTTAACATAGGGTCTTATGGGTTGCCACATTGGTTACAAAATAACAACGAAATAGTAAATAAAGCGATCAAAACAGCAGTTTATAAATAAACAAGACAATTTATACTGTTTTAGGACGTTGGAAATAGAGTGGAATAGAACTGAGATTGAGTATTATCCAAAATCAGCTGTTCATTGGATAGTTTTTAATTACTGTTAAAAAAACAAGCTAATTTATACTGTTTTAGCACGTTGGAATTAGAATAAATTGGGCCTGATTTAACAATTTATTTTGTCAATAAAAAAGATAAACTTGGCAAAGTTGGATAAATTGTAATAGTCAATTTTGTAATATAGGCCTGGCTCATTTCTGAAACATAGTAATGAGGTTATGTTAATCCTGCAATAATTTTTACTATATTTAGGCCCGGTTTCAAAACTTTAGTTGACAGAAGATAGTAGAACTAGGACTAAAATCGTAATGAAAGCCTCTCACGTTTCTAAAGCATGTATTTGAGGTTATAATTAATCTCGCAATTACTGTTAATATATTTAAGCCTGGTTTCATAATTTTAGTTGACGGAAGATTAACGAGATTCTCTAGCGAATTTTCCAACTGCGAGCGAAGCGAAGCAACCATCTGAGGCGGGGTTGGGACGCAAAGCGTCCAGGGGCAGAGCCCCTAGTTATAATTTATTAGTTTATACAAAGCTATAAACTATATGCTCACGTTGTAAAATCATGGCCCAGATACCCCAACTGACCTTATGTGCTTTTTTGCATTAAAATTATGTCAAGAGTAAAACGTAATCACTTGACTGTTCCTTTAAATGAAAAATTTAAAAGTTGTACAGAAACTGGACAAGGGGGAATCACTCCAAAAAATTACTTACTAAAAGAGGTAGTAAAGTAACTGGAGGGAAAATAGAAAAGATTTATATTTTGTATGGTGGTGGTAGACGTAAGCAATAAGTTGCAGACAATAAAAAAAGAATCCAGACCAACACATTGTAGACATGGCTTTGAGAGGCAAGGAGGAAAGGAACCCCGCTGTATAGGACTATTGTCAAAGAAAACTTATTAATTCTGCACAAAAAATAGAAAGTTGAAGGTAACTTCACAACTAGTGAAAGTCGATTAGGTCAGTGGAAAACCCGTCAAGGCATTGGATATTGTACAATATCAGGTGAAAAACTGTCAGCTCATAACGAGGCATCAGAAGAGTTTTAATTTAATTTTTTTTTTTTAAATGTTGAATGAATTGGCACCTAACCAAGTCTATTTGTAGGTGAAACTTTCTTGAACTATGAATAAAATTTTTCCAATAAAAATACTTGCTGCATCAAATGAGACCTTGATGGGATCAAAGTCATGCTATTTGGAACAATGTTTAAGGTACACACTTCCTACTTTAGTCATTGGCAAGTCCAAAGCCAATGGCATTCCAGGGCATTTATAATCACTATCAGTTTATCTCAGCCAAAAATCAGTGTAGATGAACTGTAATTTATTCAGTCTTGTTTTTTTTTTGTTTTTTTTATGAATTTGTGCCTGATCTTGAAAAAACTTAAAGACCCAAAAACTTCCTTTTCTTGCTCTGTTGTTGTATAACGCTCACAGAAGAAATAAGGTTTGCATTCCTTCCGCTCAATGTAACTTATCCTGTAGAACCTATTTATCGAGTGGTTGAAAATGGCTGAAGGCTTTTTGAAGCCAAGAAATCTATAAACATTTAAGATGCAATTTACTAAATAGACGAATCATGTAATGAAATAAAACCTGATGCACTGCAAAAAACTCGGTATAAGCTTTGGCAGAAGTGATGATCGAGTGAGCCAGTTAGGAATGTGCAAGATTCAAGCACACTGGAAATCGTCAACTACAAACTTACAAACTTTACATGATATCCAAGCAAATTTCAGAATTTATTCAGATTTTCTAGCAACCTGGAAAAGTACATGGCACTGGGTAAAGTTGGGCAGTTTTGGTTAAAAGTCAGGGAAAATTAATTTATGGAAAAATAGTGATGAAATAATGATTGATAATTAAAAAAAAATATTTACATTCACTTTATATAAAATCAAATTCATATACTTGAAAGTTTAATAATAAATCATAATACCCTGATTTTTTGGTTATCTGAATAGATTAGATTCTTCTACAGTTTTATTTGTGTATACCACCATGAATAGATTGTCTATATCATAAATATTTTTTTAACTTGTATCATGTTTCTGTTTACAGTATGTTGCCAAATGAATTTGTTGGAAAATGCGCCCAGTGAAGGGTCTCTGTGGACTACCACCAGATTAGGAGATGTATTTAATTTCGACCTTACTAGTTTCAAGGTAAGCTATTTTACAATAATTTCATACAAGGAATTAATTTTTAAATATTGCTTGACGTTAATATTATAATCTAGGACTGCCACGAAGGAGCTGTTATATAACTTGTGCATTAATTAATATATTGTATTTAATCCATGATAGGTTAAGATTTCTTGTTCCCTTAACACCCGGGTTCAAACTCTACTTTACTATATTAACAACAAAGGTACAGAACAATAACAATAATGCATCAGCGGTTCAGTGGAAATACTTATTTTAACATTAATTTATTTGTACGCCTTTACAATTATAGATAACACACAATTTCTCACATTAGCTACACTTATGCTACATACATCTCTTATACTAGGTATTGACCTTTATAAGACAGACTGGATTACGGTATTGGCAACTAAAGCGTGTTACTTTTATCTGAATGATCCCAAAACTCTGAATAATACGTGACTCTAACTATAGACTGAAATACTTTGGTTTGCTCACTTAGTTTGATGTCTTCACAGGTATCTCGATGGTCCAAATCTCGAGCTAAATTCCAAGTCCCGATTTCCTGGCCGCACTTTGCACGACGAACCGGCCCCACTTTTTCCGGCCACACGCGATAATAACAGACTGGCCTAGCTACCGGCCCAACACCTTAACAGACTGGCCCAACTCGCAGCCCCTTACTGGTCACCCGACCAGTCCACTCTGGCCCATCGACCACAATCCTCTGGCCTCGATTCTAGATTCGGATTATACTTTATAACCCGTCTAGCTTCCTTGTTGTCATCTTAAAACAAACCAAAGCAAAGCGAGTTCCGTGTTCCGCGTTTAACGAACTCTCCCGCGACCTCGCTACAATTTCCGTGTTTATACCGTACTTCCTTGTCCGTCTTACTGGTCAAAACCTTATCATTCAAAATACTATTTCTAATAACTAAAATACTAAAACATATTCCTGCAAAACATAACATCCAATACTGTTAAATTACAAGTGTCGTAAAACCGGTATAACCAAACCAATTTAAGATTGTTTTTGATTTTACAACAGGCTAGCCAACAGAAGGAAAAACAACTGTTTTGCGTAGAACTGGACATAAAGAACAAACCTGAGTGGCTTTTAGCAAATGGGTTTGGCGCAGGGTCCAAGTTATCCATTTCTGGTACTGTGAATGATAATGCAGAAAGGTAATTATTTTGAGTTTCAAGTAAACCTCTTACTCCCCCTGATACTATTGCTTGTTAATTACTACCACCAGATCACTCAGAAAATGCTAAAAAAACATTCAGTATTTTTGTAATATAAGTATTTAAATTATTAAAACAAAAGTTTTTTTCTCACAATGTTTCAAATTTTAAATATTGAATTTTATTTATTGTGAAATGGATAATTAATTACAGCTGTAGAAATAACATATAGATCTCAGCAGCTAACAAGTGAATGTATACAGTTTTTGAGTAAAATTATTAAGTTGATAAATTGTTGGAATGAAATTCATCCCTTCCTGTTTTTATCCCAAACTACTTTTTACTGAATTTTTAGGCAAAACAAAGTTTGAAACTTTATTATTTAAAGCAACAATTCAAATGTGCCCTATAACATTTCAGTACTTTACCCTGTAGTAGAGATGCCACAAATACCGAATTTTCTAATGGGAAACCAAAGTTAAGTTAAAAATGTATGTACCTTAAAAACCGTCTGTCCCGATGACTTATTGAATGGACCATCATTCCATTAAAATAAATTACTCAATTGTGGAGAGAAAAAATGGCCAGACTACAATGTCATTAAGATGTGTATAACTTAGCCCTGGGTGAATTAAAATATTTGTATCGCTGCCTTTGATAAATTTAGTAATTTCATGAACAAAATGTGATTATACAAATTTGATTCATTTATCCTTATCAGGTTTAATATAGATTTGCAAAGCCAGAGCAGTCAAAATCCAAATGATAAAGGAATTGCTTTCCACTTCAATCCAAGATTTAAGGATGGAGTGTTAGTGCGCAATTCAAGAACTGGAAATGTTTGGGATAAAGAAGAACGTGAAGGCGTGCTTACATTTGCTCCAGGAGCGGATTTTAGTATAGATATCATTTGTCAGGAAAATGATTATAAGGTATTACTTTATATTCTTACAGTGAAATAAACTAGTTTCAGATAAATTAGCTTGAAAATGTACCTACTTTAAGACTTTTTCATTTTAAATATCTCAACACAAAATTAACCATACAAGAATGTATCTGTAGCAAACTGGACAAGCACCTTTAACCTATGTGCCACTCTGTTTCCCCTGAAAAATTATTGCACCATAGTTGAGCAAGTGTTTTTTTTTTTTTTTTTACTTGAAATTACATCAAATTCTTATAATTTTATTTACCTATTTTTTTATTAGTTTGATGTGCTTGTCAAGTACTATGTTAGAGATACAAAATTTTGATTTGGTGACCCGTAATGGTCGGTAAAACACTTAAGTAATTTTTTTTTAAGTTCATTGATTATATTCATAATGCAAAATGTTCTATTAACAAGAATTATAATTCTTCAAACAAATTAACCTAATACATTTTTCTCAAAACGCTCAAACTATGCAATGCTAGTATAACTAATGCTTCAAACTAAAATGATTTAACAGAAGTTGTTGCTATATACTATGGTATATTGTAGCTGGTAATCTTTTCACAAACCCTATACTATGATATATCATTGTTGGGCTCAGTAAGTATTCATGTTTTCATAAAATAATAATAAACAAACAAAATTTATTTTGTCTCCTAAAATTATTTCTTCCACCTTGTTTTTATATTTTGCAGATATTGGTGAATGGTCTTGTCTGTACTACGTTTGAACATAGACATAAACCACAAAGTATCACTCACCTGTTTATCAGTGAAGAAGTGCAACTGGAAAAAATAATCTATTTTTCCAAAAACGTATGTACCAAAATAAATTAACTAAGCTGAGGTTAGTTATAAACTTCATAACATAGTTTCTTTAAATTCTCTGAAATATAGTCCAAAATTTCTGTTTTTTTTTATCAATAAAATTTTTTTAAATCCCTTGTTTTAATACTATATATTAATGACCTGCCATTACATTTTTGAGGTAGGGCTCATCTCTAATGTATGCAGATAATACAACCCTCTTCGTCTCTGATGAAGATGACAGCGCTTCAGAGATTAAATCTTTCATATCTTTAAATCAAGCCATAGAATATTTTAGCAAACTTAATCTAAAGCTAAACTTAGAAAAAACAAATTATATCTTATAAATAGCATTGAACAGAAGAAATTTCAGCAATATATATCTTTACAGATAATTATCAACAAATTTAAATAGAAAGTATAAAATTTCTTGGTTTCACAGTAGATTCGCATTAGGTTTGGAGTAATCATTCAAGAGCGTTGTCCACAAAATTGATCTCTCGATTTATGTTTTGAAAAGGTTTTTAAATAATTGCTCTTTACCAGTTGTTAGAATGGCATATTATGGTAAAATACTGCCATTTTTAATATGTTACTAGTAAGCCCCCCATGAAAAATCATGGGCAGATTAATTAGATACACATCAGAAATACATCATTTTTTAAATACTATTTAAAACCAACAGACTTTATCTAGGCCTACCTAACTATGCTGTCGGGAATTTTTAACTCGGTAAATATATACAACTAAAAGAATTATAAAACTGTAGGCCTATTTGTATTTTTTTAAATAAATTTATATAGTTATTATATATTTTAAGGAAGATAAAAATATTATCTTTTAATTGCTTTTTATTTCATATTGATTGATCAAATGATTTAGAAATTATTAATATTATAGTGAAGAAATTAATAATCGAACATGTTTATACGAAGATGTACGAATGTTTCCGAAGCTAAACGAAAATGAACCTCTTCTTTAAATTTGTATAAACGAATATATTGATGAAAAAGGTTGTATTGATATACAGTTTATAACCTCAAAATAAATCTTATAACGTAATATAGCATACAACATTTAGTTCTATAACTCATGTATAAAAAAAAACAACTTTACAAGGAATTATAATGCTTAAAGTTGTAAACATAACTCCAAAGTATAATCTACGCCAGATTTTGATTTAGCAGATGTAAGATTGTTGAATTAAGGTTAAATAAAGAAATAAAAAAAGAGTTAAACTAAAGCTTCACGATTAAAAGTAAAGGGTAGGGAAAATGCATAGGACATGAGTCGGTTCAATATTTCATAAAGGCAGACAAAATTTTAAAAGTAAATTTAATTATTAATTTGAATAAATGTAAATGGCAGACAAGTATTAAAAGTAATTATTATATTCAATCTATATGTGAGTTTAAAGAATAGAAAGTTTATGTAATGACTTTGAGACGCGGAAAGTATAGGCTACGAGTTTCGAGACGCATTTAGAAAAGCAACGTCCACACCAGTCTAGACGAGATAAGAAGCGAACACCTGCAAGCTATTTCCTAGAAAAAAGGTCTACGTTTGTTTCAACATGCAAGATCCAGAAAGAACGCATAGCTAGCAATCCAAAGATCTGACGCAACTTTGAACATCTGTAGGTTGTCAGACGTTTCTGATTGGTTGAGAGAAAATAGACGCCGGCTGAACGTAGCGGTGGAAAAGAACGCTAACGGCACTTGTCAACTAGAGTCCAAGCGGTGAAGATGCTTGAAGTGTTGCGCGCTGCGCATTAATAAAAAGTTTAAATATGTAACATTTATTGTTCATCAAGTCGTAAAGGGTGTTTTTTGTGAGTTATTGAAGAACTGATTTGAATTCTTACGAGAACTAATAACTATCATCGACAATGGTGTGCACTACGATCGGCGAACTTTTCAAGTTTCTTACATAAATAATATGATAATTCGAACATGAACTAGCTACGAAAGTGTTGCGCAGCGAGTGGGGTTTTCTTTTTCTTTTTTAAATTAATTAGTTTATGTGTCTGCCTTTTACGTAAGTATTAAATATTTATATGTACCATATATTTTTTTTAAATTTAAATTGATTTATGTTATTTGTTTGGCTACATTTTTAGTCAAAGTGATTTATAAGATTGTAAAAATTCTTTTTGTAATTCGATATAAAAAAGAAAACAACATGCAGGGCTAAAGCGGCCAATAAAAAAATCAGTTGTTATGTGAACCATTATAGTTTGATTTCACTATCCTATATTCCAGCGAGTACTTGTTCAGGAACTCCACGATCCTGAGTTGTAAGTTGTAAAAAGACAACAGATAAAAAAAACTAGTATAGGCTTAACCTAAAAACAATATTTTATTAATTATTTTTAACAAGTTACATTAAATTCATTTTACATTTTACATTTTATATTTTTATAACGCAGAACGTTATACAACAGATGATAGGTGAAATCAACTGTTATATTATATTGTTACTCGCTTTTATAGGAGTTGATTGCTTTATGGGAAAATGCCTCAAACAGATCAATGTTAAAGTTCTTCAAAATTCAAAAGTTTGCAGTTCTGCCTATTTTAAGTAAGATTCTTGCCATCCTCTTTTCAAAAAGCATGATATTTAAACTTTTCCATCAATTTTATATGTATTGTCAACATGTATCCACAGACGTTTCACACCGAAGTAGACCATAGTCAGATACAGATACAACACCAGAAAACCCCATAAATTAACCATACCAACACATAGGCTTCCTCTAATTTTTAAATCACCAGCAATTTTTGGGGTCATCTACCAAAATAAAATTAAACGACAACGGAGGAAAATGGCTTTAAAAAAGAAATGTTGATGTATTTAAAGAAAGACATTTTTTTATGGAAGAATTCATGGGACTCCCATCTGTTTAATGATAAAGTTTTTTTGTTTGTACATTTAATATAAATTATTGTGAAAGTCATTTTAGAAGTTAAAAAAATGTATTAAATGTTGTAAGAATGTTAAAAGAAGTATGACAAAGCTTATACAATGTATAAAAATATTTTCTGCTGATAAATAAATATTTTCCAAAATTCTTTCTGCTAAATAAACACTACTCCGTGTCAACTGAATTTTCATCATATAAATCTTGTTTGCAAAATCTATTTATATTTAATATTGAATTTCTCTTATTCGACCCCTCATGGGACCAAACCCATGCTCAGTTAAAAACAAATGGCTTAACTTAATGGTTTTTACGTTTACATTATTGCATGCTTTATTGTGAACAATATTGAAAAAAGCAAAATTAATTGTTAATTTGTTAAAAGGAGAAGTATATATAAGGTTGAAGCTTTGACTAAAAGATGGTCTAGGATATGACGATATTAAAGTAAAGGATAAACTATAAATAAAAATAAAAGGTGAACCTATCAAGGGCGCCCATGCCAACGGGGTAGAGGAGGGCTGCGGCCCCCACTTAGCACTCACGAGAAGATGTATATTAAAAATTATAGCCAGGTGTTTTTTTTAAGCCAATTATTTAAAAGTCAGTATCAGTAGAATTGGTTTAGCTCTAGAATATTTAAAAAATGTTATTTACCGAATTATTTTACATACACTTAATTTATTATTTACAAGAGTTCAAGCATCAGCATTATTTTAACTTATAGAAGAATGGAATGTGAGGGTAACCCTTCCTCTCAAACAATTTTCTACCAAATTCAAATTCATCCTTCTTGGTGCAGCGTGAGTTCGCTTTGTTCAATTGATTGTATTGTTTTTTGGTGATGTTCGTGTGTAAAATTATTGTTCCGATAATTAGTTTTTGTTTCATATATCTCATATATATTATAAGGGAAATAAAAAAAGAATTTCCGATCATCGAATTGATTCTAAGGTTATTTTTTTTTCAAATCTTATTACAATAAATAAACCGAAATTTGAAATTTGATTTCAGTAATAGTTTCGAGAATTTTGAGTTTGATAACCTACGGAATCTTTTTTCAAAAGGCTACAGAGATAGAATACAATTTAGGGCAATTTACAAGTTTGATACCCTAGATTTTTTTTTTTTTAAAGGCTACAAAAATCTTAAACAGTATTTAGCACATTGGAAGGAAAAACGTGAAAGTATGGGGGAAAGTCTTCCTTTTTAGGCACCATTTACTTTATAGGGTAGTATTAGTAGTCTAGTAACACGTGAATTTTTCAACAGGGTAAGAAATTGAACTTTTTTGTGGGCAAAAACTGGCAAACATTTCATCTAAACAGCCAAATTGGATTTCGAAATTTTAAAAGTTTTCACGGAAGTTAACAAATTTATCTGGACCCCCATTTTTGTCAGAGGGGAAAGTACTCCTTAATCCCCATACCTCCGGTCTAGCCCCACTGAAAAATATCATATGGGCGCACATGGATCCTAATAATTGTAGATTAAAAATAATTTTACAATACTCGGAAATAATCTAAATAAATATATTAAAAATAACTAGCAATTTTTTTAATATTTTTCAATCAGGAAATTGTGAAATTAGTAAGCAATATAAAGTTTTAAATTTGCTATCTGGCCAATTGTGTAAATAACGGCATGAAGGTTAAAACTTTTTAAGGATGGCTTAGTGGCAGAGGAGTTCAATAAATATTTTCCAGAACTTCCAGCTAAGTTAGCTTTTGTTATTGATAATCTTCGATTCCAAAAACATTAATTTGAAACAAAATAAATAAAGTCATCTCAAATTTTTTTAAATAAAATTCATCTCGAAGGAATTTTAGAATGCATACAAAGTAAACGTTTTTCACACTACTTCAACAATGTTTATTTCATGAGACAACTATATATACACACTTTAATTATTTATCTTTATTTATGATTGATTACTAATACTAACATTATATTTTGTTTTTGACCCAGGTTATCATTCCTCTGCCTGAAATGTTCTGGAGACAAATGGGAGGCCACCTAGATCATGTTGAAACTTGTAGTACTGGTGTTACGTGGGGTATAGGAGCAGACAAAACGCCATGGGCGTACTCTGGAGGCTGGGGTGGTGCTGTTTTAGGTGGTAAGTTTGTTTGCCTTATGTATTTTTTGCTTGCAAGATTGATAATAATGGAATTTCTTTGTTAATGTTACAATTTCCTAAAAGTAATTTTAGCTATCCTAAAAACTCTAGTTCATCTGTATCCTGAAGTTGCAATTCAGGGGTTTACGATTGTTACAGGCGTTTAGAGAGGCATCTGGTTTTCAGCAATGAAATGGTTGTTCTTTATATATTTAGATTTTTTGAAAAGGAGTACATTTTATTTTTTTGAGTTCAGTTGCAAGGTAGTCATATTTTGAACTAAGTACAAAAAAAAACTGTAGAGAATCTTCTAGATCTTGTATTGTTATTTTCCCATCTGTGTCTTAAGTTTTTCCTAACTGTATTATTTGTTTTGAACTTCTGAGTTAAATCTCTTTTGTTTTGTAGGAGCGAAATGGAGTCCTCATCTCCTCTAGGCAAAAATATTAACCTAATTTTGTGAAAGAACTATCAAAATACTATCTGTCTGGTTTTTGTCAACTAAAACACAATGGATTATGAATACGGTTTACAACTATAAATCTAAATTTGTGTAGTATATTCTTAAGTGGCATAAAAACCATTTTGCAATTCGATTACTTAAGTCAATGTAATGAAATAGAATAACTACCCTTTAAATTAAATCAAGCAATAGCGAAGCATTGCCAGGTCTACTAGTAAATAATACATCCAACATTACCTAGTTACGTAGATTATTGGTATTTGCAAACAGTCGTGCAAAGGCAGACATTTCCTCCACCCTGCTATATTTGAAATATTGTTCAACATTTATATATATATATATATATATATATATAAAGATAAGTCTAGGCCTACAAATTGAATGTGTAATCTTTCTTAACAGTATTGTCAGCTAGAAAATGAAAGTCGCTCATCTACTAAGCAAAATCAAACAAAATAATATATAACTAATATTTTAAAATTCTGTTTAGGTTTAGAAAGATCAATGGCTGGAATATTTCCTATGACAGATGCTTATTGCTGCTACGTGTATGAAAACCAACGTTGGAATCCTTTGAATGGCTTTACGTCCAAAGGACTTCCTACAGACAGACCCATGTGGAGTGATTCTACGGGGAAGAAAAGAAGATCTAAGGAAACCACTCGGCTCCTGTCTATGCATTGGCAATGGGTATGTGATTGTTCTACAATACTTTTTACCAGCTGTTGTACACGGTTATGAATACAATACAGTAAGACCTCGATAATCCGGCACTCTATAATTCGGCAGACTCGATAGTTCGGCACCAATCATCTTGAAAATTTGCACTCATTGAAAATAGCAGTTTTTGTAATTATTGAGTGATTTAAGCCCGATCTACACTGTCTGTTGGCTCCGCAACCGTTAAAAACAGTGTGTAAAAATCTACTGCTCAATAAACTTGTCCAAAACAAACATTTCAATCAAAATTTCTCCTAAGTATCGAACCGATTCAAAACAATGTGCTCTCGTCGTCCTTTAAAAACGTTAAAGGGACCTTTTAACACTTTCGTTGCTGACAGTTTTTGTTGAACGTATTCCACTTAATGAAGATTATTTGAACAAATTAAAGTCTTTGGAAAAAGATACATTAAATTTCTTGTAAATAGTTGTTCGATTTAAAACCGCTTTCAGGATATCTACTAGTTCCCAGAAATAAAAATCAGCGAATTTTCAGTGACTTTTAGGGTAAAAATTTAAAAATTCGAGTTTCTATATACAAAGTCTTTATTCTGTAAAACTTATGTCTTCTTCTCTTAGTAATACACCCAACTAGTGATACACGAAATGCGTGATGTTTTAGTCGATTGTTCAAACATCTCGAGCATCAAACAATCGTGCATCACTTGTCTGCTCCACTGTTCACTACTATGCCCATACTCCCCCTTACCGAACGCTGTTCCTGTTTATATTCATGTTTCGGCAAAAGAGATATTGAAACAACATGAAACACATAATTACACCACTTCATATATGCTCAAAATTATTTTGAAGGCTAGATATGTCTTATAAAAACTAATCAGGTTATTATAGGAAAAATATTTCATCATCTTGAAGCCTGGGGCTATGATCGCAATTATTATAACATCAGCGTGTCACTCGCACGATAGTATACGGAACCTTTTTTTTTATATTTGTTACAATGCAGCGCTCAGAGAGCTTATATTATAAATATTTTATGTACAAAATGATTTGGTTTTAGGCTTTAAAAATTTATTAGTTAGCGGCAATCTCTCTACGCAGTTAATGTTACGTAGTTTCAACGTGTAATTTA
>JAGFPH010007063.1:14260-28233 GCA_018207615.1 Philaenus spumarius | reverse complement strand
CTATTCTAATCACAATCGAACTTCAAAATGAAAGGTCACTGAAATTTTATGTCACCTGTATCAACATAATTTTAAATGTGTCTATGTTTGTGTCGTGTATGTGTTTGATTTATTGACCTTGAAATTCGATAACGACTGATAATTATGCGAATCCGAAAAGGAAGAAACAAAGAATTTCATAAGGCTTGATTGACATCAACTCCCATAGTTAATGTAATAATATATTTGTCCTGATTTATGCCTCCAATCTTCCTGCCAGTTGTTTCTAAGAAATTCACCTAATAAAACAACCCCAAAAAAATAACTTTTTCAATCAGATATTTTGTCCTGAATTTGTTTTAAATTATATCACCAGTTACTTGGTTATTTCGTATGCTTTCCGTGTCTGTGCTGGCTACTTTGAAAGTCACGTCTTGTTCTAGTGTTATATACATGCATTTTTCTTTTGTTTTAGTCATGTATTTATATTTGCTTGTAGTAGACAAGATATTCAAATATGTTGCCGGAAATTTTCCAGGATTCTATTTGGCCCAGGCCAGTTAGATTATGTTCTCTAGTATACTCAACACAGAATATCTGTAAGTTCGGCTGCCATTACAATTTTAATAAACGGTACCAGGAACTGGCACATACTTTCTCACAAACACATTTAAATTACTAAACAGATTCACTGTGACTTGTAGGGTGGGGTAGGAGAGTTTTTTTTACTAAAGTTTCAGATTGACTAATAAATATTACTAGCTGACCCGTGCGAATATTTCGCAAGTTCGGAGTAGGCCTACATTTACCTGATTTAACACGTTGATTTAATTAAGTTAATTAAGTTTATTTATTTACATTGGTTTATAAATAACAGTTTCCCTATACAATCTTACAGTGTAAACAATCTAACTAACAGCTGTAATGCTAGTTAAACAGATGGTTAGTAGATGGCGCCTTTCATTAGGAACATACAGAGTATAATATAAAAGTTTTTTAAATCAATTTTTGTTATTAAAACATGAATTTTAAGCTGTTTGTCTATTTTTCCCGTGTAGTGGTTAAGGAAAGCTTTAAAATGATGCCTCATTCATGTAATTTGATGATGTATTAAGGAAGTTATGGCGTACCGACAAAAAAATAGTCTTGAGAAATAATATATGCGATTATTATTATCTAGAGAAAAAACTGTTCGATCGATTTCGAACAAATTTGCACCAAACACGTCAATTAGGTCTTTATAGATGCACGTAAAAAGGTTTCAAAATTTTAAAAAACAACCCATTTTTTGGCCAAAAAACCCCAAAAAATCTGTTATTATTATTAGCTAAACGAGAATTTTTAGAAAGATGCGGGTTTTTGCATATGGTAGGGCACATTAAAGGCTACAAATAAGCCAAATTTGATCAAAATCGTTAGAGCCGTTTTTTTATAAAAAAATAATAACTGATTTTTTGGAGGGTTTTTTTGCCAAAAAGGGGTTCGTTTTTCAAAATTGTTCAAAACCCTTTTTCGTGCATCTATACAGGCGTACTGGACATGTCTGGTGCAAATTTGGTTAAAATCGATCGAATAGTTTTCTCTCTAGCTTTGTATACATACAGACATACTGACATACAAACAGACATACAGACAGACATTTTGTAAAAACGACTTTTTTGGACTCAGGGGGTCCCAAAACGGATATTTCCACAAAAATCTCAACATCGATTTTTTTTGCGATCACTATACTTTCCCTATACTATAGTATAGTGAGAAAGTAAAAAGTCTACTAATGCATATGCCTGCGCCACAGAGGATGAGTAATGGAGGCGTCAGCATGATGAACTATTGTGCCTCACAAACATTAGTCTTGTCAACTCGTTGTCGTCGTGAACCATCCATTTCATCTGTTTGTTTGACCCACAAGTGATGTATGGAATTAAGAAAATGTATTTCAAGATATACTTTGTGTGAGCTAAGACTATTCACAGAGTTACTAGTGTGTTGCCGTCCAGCTAATGTTTTTAATTCTGTAGTACACAACCAATAGGTCGAGATTCACTTGGTACTTTCAGGCACGAGCAATAAGGCGTAGGTTAAACTTCTAGATATCCTATAAATCTCTCTAATACAGGGTTATTCTAAATGATAGACCCATTTTTTTAAAAAAAATATTTTTTAAAGTACAAATCCAAAATTAACAATATTTACACCAATGAAAAGAGGAAGTTTTAAAGTTTGTTTCCATACATTATAAGTGTTCAATACATTTACAAGCACATAAATATTTCTTACAATTTCACCTTCACTTATGTTGGGATATTGCAATATTAATCCCATTTCCCTAGCAAATAAACACATTGCGTTATTTTGTGTAATGATGTTTATATTAATTGTTTGCTGTTATGTTTTACTGTTATATTTTTTTTTATTTGTGTTTTATTTTATCTCCAAAGTTTATAATTATTCATTAGTTTTTAGCCCAGTCGGTATAGGTTACAACTACCAGTAATTTGCAATACGGCTGATTTTTTTTTATAAGTAATTTTCAAGATAACAAGCTGAGACTCAGCATAAATGTTTAAAATATATATTTTAACTCCTATGGTCAAGTTTCAATTCGATATATTAAAATTCGGCCAATTTAGAATGAGCCAACGCTTCATTATGAATAAGATGTCCCCTTTTAGTGATTTCCCCTGCTGCAAAATACATACCTGCATTATTTTGCTACATACTTGCATCAAATTTTTTCCAGACAAACCATTGCTTGGACGAAATAAATACATATGACTTTTTTTGTTGAAAAATACCTCCCCTACTCGGTGGTATTTTTTATTTTTCTCTATCTTCATCCCAGCTCGAAATATTAAGGATAATCGGGAAAAAATGATAATCAATTTTTTTTTCCGACTTTGGGAAATCGATAGACTGGTAAACTTTTTTTTATGTTAATCTATATACTTTAAAGTACTTATAAAAAAAAATCAGCCGTATTGTAAATTACTGGAACTTTTGGTCTAAATTTACCCCTACCGACTGGCCTATTTAGGTTTATGGTGCTTTCAGTTTTTTCTTGCCAACTAATTTTAAGACCTAAATTTGTTTTATATCTAATGTTAATTATGTTTACTTGCAGCTGTTAATATTTTATTCATTATATTTGGCTTGTATATCCTAGGAGCCTTATATGATAACCTTATAACGTTTTTGCCTCTGAGCTAAATAAAATAATCTTATTATTATTTCTTCAGGTTGGTGATTGGACTGTGGATTATAATACACCCGGAGGCGTTAACAAGCAAGGCTGGCAGTATGCCGTGGATTTTCCTTGCAATTACCACCCAGGGAAAAACCTTTCTGACTATGTCAGACGCAGACGTTGGATTAGAAAATGTAGACTGACCACTAGTGGTCCCTGGTTGGAAGTTGGAAACTCAAAGATATGTGATGTCTCATTACAGGTTTGTATTGTTTATGTAATTCAGTTATTTATTATTTTATCTGCATTTTCCGTAATTATTTGTCAGTTCTAAGTTGTTATTTGTTATAATTAAAATGAGTTTCCTGGTTTATTACAGTAAGAATACTTTGTGGCTATTTTCGGTTTTATAGTGTTTGTTTATTATTTGTCAAGATTAAATATAAATTAAATAATGATGGTCAAAATTAATATTTGTATAGGTCTACTTTTACGGTAAATGTAAAGAAGTTACTATCACTTACTATCACTAAAACAACCTTCACTTAGAGCATTTACAGCTCCACAAAATAAACAATACTGGAATACATTCTGCACTAATTTTATGAAATATAATGAAAAATACAGCCAAATACGATTTGCACTAATTTGATTGATTACTGTCATGTTATCTGAATACGATTTGAGCTAATTTCATGAACTAATGCAATTAAAACTGTAATGGTACCAAAATTAGTTTTATTCATAAGCAGTTGGTACATCATATTAGGGATCATTTCATCAGTCCCTGATACCATTCATAGTAAATTTAAAAAAAAAAAAAACACATGATCCAATATATTCATATCCCATACCAAATATTAGCAATAAAATCATTTATCATGTTGTAAAATCATATAGGTTTAATTGTATATTAACAAAAAATTGTAAGAGGAAAGACGATGGACGAGAAAGGAGAAGAAGAACGTATTTTAAATTATAGGGACTCAGTGCCTAGCTTTCAATGGCAGCAGTTGTTTACAGAAAAATCCAATTCATTCCGTATCGTTTTTTTATTGTGTGGCAGAAACACAGTCAGAACAAGTATATAAACCAAAATAAAGCAAGAGAGAAATAAGTTGTTACCATATCATTTTAAGCTACAATTCACAATAGCGCGTACATTGCAAATAAGAAACACACCTCCAGATAATTATTGTGGTGAGTTAACCGTAACGCATTAGCCTACTTCACATCAGACATTCAGACACGATCTCCAAAATTGAAAAATTATAAATTAATAGATCTACAATCGCCTCTTCAATTTTCTAACCACCAGAAAGTTTAATTTAAACGCCTCTTTTATTTAAGTTAAAATGATTGTTATCCATTTCAATCAGTTCCAATCATTAGTTTTAAGCCTAGATTAAGAAGTCGCAATACAAATTTTGTTAATAGTTAAGTAAGTTACATATTTATTTTATTGAATTATGATAATAGCTTTTAAATATTACCATCAGCTAGCCGGCAACTTAAAAAACACTATTATAAAGCTTAAACCCAAGATTTTTTTAAAAGCATTCTATTTGTAAGTATATAATACTCAATTTTTGTTACCAATCAATAAACCGGTTGTAAAAACCATTTCACAGCATACCTCTGTTTTATTTAAAAATCGACGTTAAAAAACGGGGAAAATCGTATGATATAAAAGATTGTAATTTGAAATACAATGGTGGATATACGCAAAAATCCATTATTGTGATGAGTTAACCGTAACGCATTAGCCTACTTCACATCAGACATTCAGATACAATCTCCAGAATTGAAAAATTATAAATTATAAATTAATAGAACTACAATCACCTCTTCAATTTCCTAACCACTAGAAAGTTTATTTTAAATGCCTCTTTTATTTAAGTTAAAACTATTGTTATCCATTTCAATCATCCCATCAGTTTCAATCATTAGTCTTAAGCCTAGATTAAGAAGTCACAATACAAATTTTGTTAATAGTTAAGTAAGTTACATATTTATTTTATTGAATTACGATAATACCTTTTAAATATTACCATCAGCTAGCCGGCAACTTAAAAAAAAATCTATTATAAAGCTTAAACCCAAGATTTTGTTAAAAGCATTCTATTTGTAAATATATAATACTCAACTTTTGTTACCAATCAATAAACCAGTTGTAAAACCATTTCACAGCATACCTCTGTTTTATTTATAAATCGATTTTTTTAAACGGAAAAAATCGTACGATATAAAACATTGTAATCATTATAAAACTGTAATTTGAAATACAATGGTGGATATACGCAAAAAAAACGATGCCCGAATAAAATGAATGCTAATTTTATGAATGACCTATATTGAAAATAAGCTTGAAACACACATAACGGGAAAAGTCCACCAAAGAAAACTATACCCAAATAAGATTTGAACTAATGAATTACCAGCTTTAAAACCTAATTTAAATCCCAACAGCATGAAGTCATGCACGATAACAATCCCTGAATATAATTTGCACTTACTATTGAATTATTGGCCTGAAAACTTAGTTTTAAATCACAACTGCAAAAATACACTATTAACGATTCTTAAATACGATTTCAGCTAATTTTATGAATTACCAGCATTAAAACATTATTTAAAACACTACAACAAAGGCTGAAATACAACATAGAAAGTGCAAAAGTACACAATACCTGAAAATAATTTGCGATAGTTTAATAAATTACCAGTGTTAAAACATAATTGAACACATCAGCAAACAGAAAACAACAACCGACCATGCTAAGAATTAGGTCTGCCCATGTACTCGATCAATCGAGTTTTTTTACTGCTCAACTTGACTCAGTAGTTAAAAGTAACTCGAAATCTACGATTCTAGGTTTCACAGTAGTCTACTGCCCTATTGTGTATTGAATCAGTGATGCCAGATGCACGATAATTATCCTATTCATATGATTATTTCTCGGTTTAAATAATTTTAAACGATAGTAGAATAATTTCGTTGTACAAATCAAATGGATTTTAATTAAAAAGAGTGGGCAAATGATTCTGTATTTGTGTGCAATATTTTTTGTTGTTTTTCCCATCTTACTATCATTTTATTTTTGTAATCTGGCAACACTGATTGGGTTTTGCTTTAGTAAAGAATAGAATAGAAAGAATTTATTACAACAACCTATTTTTACAAGCAAACAAAAGAAATACATAATTGAACCATGTTGTAAAAACAACCCTAACAGGTTAAAAATCCAATTACTGGGGCGCCTTCTATACAGAAATAAATAAGGACTTAAAAATAAATAAGTCCTGCCTAAACTATGAAACAATTAATTAAACAAAACAACCAAATACATTATGTACAAATAAACAATAATAATGAAAAAATAAAAACTAACATATCATACCTGACTGTTGACTCCCATCAAAACTTGCAAACCCATAATCAACGCTGGTTTAATATAGACAAAGTCTCCTTACAAAACCTCGAAAAACCCCGGAAACATCCACCCTATGAGCGAGCTTCCACATTATACAGAGCAATTGACGATTTCAGAGGTGATGACGCATTAGCAATGGTTCTAATGAGCTCATGGTAAAGTGGTCACCTGATTCTCATCCCGTAAGGTGGAACATACCAGCGGCTCTGAGGATCCTCAATCACGCCTCACATAACTCCTCTCAAGAAACACAACCACAACAAATCTCTTCTAACTGCTAACGAATTAACTTCAAATACACTTAAAAATTCTTTTTACCTTATTGTCCAAATTCGTTGGTTATTAAATCCAAATTTTTTATAAAATAACACGCGCAAAAATCTTTTCTGAACTTCTCTATCATATTTATATAATATTTTGTTGATAGGGACCAAACAATACAGCCAAATTCCAGCCCTGATCTAACTAGACTATTAAATAAAACTTTAAGGACGACAATGTTATTAAAATCCTTCCCCAACTGACAAATAAAACCCTAGGTGGAATAAGCTCTAAGATAAATGATTTAGTTTTCTTTCGTTGGTTAAGTGATTGTTGATGTTTACAATTTGTGTTTGTGATCTAAATTCAAAGTATTTAGTACAATTTGAAACTATTTAAGCACGGAGAAATTATTTTAAATAATAATTTCAAAGATTGTTGTACTTTTTCGAACAAATTTGGAAAGTGAATTAAGTGCCGATGAATGTAGTACTGATTCTGGCGAGTGTACTTCTACTTCTACCTCTCGATCCCAAAGCCATCACGTTGCTGTGTTAAGAAGGTGTCTTCAACTGAAGCGAAGTGCAACATTTGTAGTATTGTTCTTGAAGTTAGCACTACTTCAATTATTAGGCACTTACAAATCAAAACTATGCTTCATATTTAAACTACCAAAAGGGACAGAAATCTGCTGAAATATTAAAACAGGAAAAGATGGAACTTACATTTCCCTTCTTCCAAAGTAGGCAAGAATTAGCAAAATGTTAGGTAAGGCTGAAGAGAAATAGGGTGCTAATTATCCTACTTCCAAAAAGATAACCACATCTGCGGAATGTGGATGGTCAAAAGTATACATCCATGTAGTCTTCAGCAAGATCAGTTTTTCATCGTTTATTCATTTTGTCTACTTTTTACACAAACTTTAATAAGTATTAATGGTCAATATTCATTGTTTTTTTTAATAATAATATGGTATTTGATAAAACTGTCCATTTTTCATATGTACTTCATATTAAAAATGGTGGAAATAAATTTATATGTAATGGAAAAATAAAGCTTCATTAAAAAAAACTTGAAGGCCTAGTAAAAATTATTGTTTAAACTATACAATTCAGATATTTGGGAGCTCCGCCAATGGATTCATATTCCAGAATTAAGGACGATTATTATTTGATTGTTTGATTTTTAAAAACTTGCTTAGTTTTTATAATAACTTTTGCAGCATTAGTTTGTTTTTTTGGTCATTTTTCTTTGTCTTTTATAAAAATAAATATTCATACAATAAAGAACGACTGTTTCTTAGTTTTATTTTCCAACAAGAGACGGTAATACTACCTGGCTTATAATTACCGTGACTTTCTGTTGGTTAGTATTAGTGTGCCACAAGGTGAATAGTATTTATAAAATTTAATTTTATGTTGTCAGCACTTAACTGGAACTTCAACTGTGTCAGTGTGGGCAGTCGGAGCAAACGGTGATGCGCTTTATAGAAAAGGAGTGAGACGGGAGAATCCCTTGGTAAGAACTATTTGCTTTCTAGGTTTGTAATTACTTAGTACTGTGTAAGAGACCCGCTATTACTATTTTGTGTGAATACAACAAAGAAAACTCATTTTCTAACTTGTGCGTACAGTACTTGATGTTACAAACCCAATAAAATAATATTTATATCCTGAAAATAAGAAATATTTGGCAGTTTGAGCATAACAGAAAACTTTGCTTACAAAGAAATCTTGTGGAAATGTCTTGGCCTCAAAGGCAAAACATGTTTTGTGGTCCAATCCCTGTATTATTTATTTGCAAGCAATCATACATATTATTACTATAGTAGGACCCCTCTTAACCGGCCTCGGATCAACCGGTCCTCGGATTAACCGGCCTATCCCAAGGAACAACCGAGTCAGATATATTAACTGGCCGAAGTCTCAAAACATTGATTGTAAAACTTTGGAGGAGGGGCGTAAAAAAGAAACAAAGGATGCCACTTTGTCAATTGATTCAAAGAAAAAATACAGTTAGTTTTCTTTCAATCTATCGTAATTTCAATCTATTCCAGTTTTGTCAATTTTTGGAATGTCAATATCAAATTTGTTTTACAAGTTGAATACACCAGTATAAATATTGTTAGTAAGTATGAACGATTTTTACTTTCTCACTATACTATAGTGTAGAGAAAGTATAGTCATCACAAAAAAAATCGATTTTGAGATTTTTGCGAAAATATCCGTTTTGGGACCCCTTGAGTCCAAAAAAGTGGTTTGTACAAAGTGTCTGTATGTATGTCTGTATGTATTCTGTATGTCTGTATGTATACAAAGCTAGAGCGAAAACTATTCAATCGATTTCAAACAAATTTGCACCAGACATGTCAAGTAGGCCTGTACAGATGCACGAAAAACGGTTTTGAAATTTTTTGAAAAACAACCCCCTTTTGGCAAAAAAACCCAAAAAATCAGTTATTATTTTTTTATAAAAAACGGCTCTAACGATTTTGATAAAATTTGCCTTATTTGTAGCCTTTAATGTACCCTAACATATGCAAAAAACCGCGTCTTTCTAAAAATTCTTATTTAGCTAATAATAATAACTGATTTTTGTGGGTTTTTTGGCCATAAAGGGGATTGTTTTTCAAAAGTTTTCAAAATCTTTTTTCGTGCATCTATACAGGCTTAATTGACGTGTGTGGTGCAAATTTGTTCGAAATCGATCGAATAGTTTTCTCTCTAGATAATAATAATAATATTTATTAATTAATCTTCTACTTTAATAAAAAATCACCTCTCCTACCCCACCCTACAAGTCACAGTGAATCTGTTTAATAATTTCAATATGTTTGTGAGAAAGTATGTGCCAGTTCCTGGTACCTTTTATTTTCTTGTTATTTTTAAAAACGAGGGGCTTGAAAATAGTCTTCTGTTTTACTATCTCGTTTTAACTATAACAGTTTTGGATTCAACGACTCCATTTTCGACATTTTTGAACATATCGTTTTAAAAATTGGTACAGAAGTTACAAACACAATTGTTTTTTTCTATACTTATTTTAAAAACTATATTTAAAAAATTGACTAATCTGCAGCACTTTTTTAAGTTACTTGTGCTTTTAAAAGTAAAAAAAAAAGAAGGTTTATACTCCTTGATCTTATTTGAATCTATATGTTTAACTTGTAAAAAAACTTTTATGTTGATATTTTGAAAATTTTCTAAACTAGAGCCAATTAAAATTAGTTCGTGGGTCCGTTACTCCTACGATCGAGAAACCCATTGATAAGTCAAGTGGCTCTAGATTAGGTCATTTTCAAGATAACAAGCTGAGACTCAGCATAAATGTTTAAAATATATATTTTAACACCTATGTCAAGTTTCAATTCGATATATTAAAATTCAGTCAATTTAGAATGAGCCAACGCTTCATATATGAATGAGATGTCCCGTTTTAGTGATTTCCCCTGCTGCAAAAAACATACCTGCATTAACGAATTTTTTCCAGACAAACCATTGCTCGGAGGAAAGAAACACATATGACCTTTTTTATTGAAAAATACTTCCCCTACACGGTGGTATTTTTTATTTTTATTTATCTTCATCCCAGCTCAAAATATTAAGGAATATCGAAAAAAAATGTTTTTCGATTTTTTTTCGACTTAAGGAAATCGATAGACTGGTAAACTTTTTTTATATTAATCTACATACTTTAAGGTACTTATAAAAAAAATCAGCCGTATTGAAATTACTGGAACTTTTGGTCTAAAATTACCCCTACCGGCTGGCCTATATAGCATTTACTTTTAAACAATAACCAAATACTTTATTTATGTTTAATGTATTTGGAAGACAATTAAACAGTCTAGGCCTCAAAATCCTAATTTTAGAGGAGTCTGTAAATTGTTATTATTAATTTTTTAAATCTCGCTTCACAATAAAAAGATTAACTAAAAACCTTGTAGAAAAAGACATAAACAATGGCTGAGATTGGTCCACAGTTTATTATTATTAGATAACACAATTCTGATTCAGTATTATTTACTCTCACTGATTTAGAATCGTTTGTATTATTAATCGAACTGTTAAAATGTGATAAGTCTTAATGTAAGTAAAAGTATAAAATATTAACAAATATGATTTATTTTCTAGGGAGATATTTGGGAGCATGTTTCTTGCGACCAATCACTCTGCAGCATCAGCTGTGGGCCAAATAACCAAGTGTGGGCTGTGGCGAAGAATGGTTCCACATACTGGAGGTTCGGTATCACTGGTTCAAATCCTATGGGTGGGTAATGTAACATTTGTTAAAACTAAATTCAAATTTAAATATTTTAGTTAAAGAATTACAATTGAAAACACAGTACAGGTATACTTTCCTCCTGGAAATTAAACTAAAACTAAATTACGTTTAGTGTTCAGTTTTGCTTGGATCAGATTATATTATTATGATGTGGACTTCTCCTTGAAGAAGGTTTCCTTACACATCAACCTTGTGAGGTCCAGGATTGCCTGTCTTCTTCGTCTCCTGGCAGCTGGATTATGAAGAGCTCTCTCCTTAGGTGATCCAGGATCCAATATGACGTGTCTTCCAGGACTCTCACTGTTGCTAGATGTTTCCTGAACTTACCATGTCTAATGATGAATCCTACAGCTCTTTTGAGCTGCTGTCGGTTTAACTTGATTAGGGACTTGGTAAACTTAGTGTTTGGTCCCATGATCAGTCGTTCACTTTGTGTGTGCCTGGGCAATCTACACCGTCTCTGTCGTTAGTCTTCCCTGGCCCAGTTTTTTACTGCGCTCTTCGCCGTGCTACAGCTAATGCAGCACATTGGTTCCGGCCTCATAAAGGGTGTGGATGCTCCTTTCTTTGCAAGAGTATCTGCCATCTCATTTCCTTGAATGCCACGGTGTCCTGGCACCCATCTCAATTCTACCATATTTTCATTACACTATACAGCTTACATCTTTCGAGTCCTGTTGCTGACCGACACATGATGACATGCGTCCTAATTTTATCTAGTCTCGTTGCCAACTCAAATAGCAACCGTTGCCAACTCAAATAGCAACCGTTGCCAACTCAAATAGCAACTGTTGTCAATTCACATGTCAACTCTTGACTTCCTTTTTATATTCATAGAAATTTCTGGAACATTCCATTGCTTCATCACGTGGTTCTATGATTTGTACATCCGCTCTGTCAAAACCGCGCAATTTTATTTTTAAAGGAAATATTGTCACTTATGTTTTTAAAAGTTTATATTTAAATATCTATTACTCACTACGTATGCAAATATTCTATGTCTGCCTACATTTTGTTCTTAATAAAAAAAGATTTGCTTATTATTAGTTTATTCATATTCCTTCAGTTTAATTATGAAAACCCTTTCTAGGTAAAAATCTTCAATATGCCACTCTTACCTTATTCTTAATCAGTCAAAATCAGACTTATTTTGTCAAACTCTTGTTTGAAAATTCTTTTTAAAAACACATACTTGTTCTCGCTAGTGTTTTTTGGTAAACATTTATTCCAATTAATTTAAATAAAGATGGGTCTCTTTTTAACAGAGCCCTTAACTTTGTGACTATCTCTGGTCAAGATCCAAGATAGAAGGATGCTCCCGTAGTCCTTTCTTCTTCCTCAGAAACACCTTGATTGCTGGTTCCGCTTACATCTTCTTTGGTCCAGTCCGATCAGTAAAGATTGGTTTCCTGTCATAGGAACTGTTGCTATGTGCCAGCAGATATTAACCTTCTGTCCGGACCCTTGTTCCTCATCCGGATGAGGACCCTCCGTCCCTGGGACACCTACTTATTATGGGTCACTAAAAATCATTTAATCACAATAAAACAAAAACCGTTGGAAAGGAAATGATTTAAACTTTAATTTTTGTATTTAAAATTTTTTTCTAAAAATTTACATATGTAATTATCGTTTTAAAATCGTAGTTTTCTGTAAAGCTATTGACGCATGTGAAAACAAAAAAATTACTCAACTTTGGTACTTCTCTAAAGCTCAATATTGTTCGACAGAAATATTTTGACAATAATATAAAGATACCTTTGGATTCGTCAAGATTTTAATTTTCTAAAACTGCCTTCCAATCAGACGTCACTCTTATAGTTTTGAAAATATAAAGGTTTCTGTAAACCCTTGCAATTGGACAGTTTTCAACCAATAAAACAGCATATTTTGGGTTCGAAATATTTGTCTGAATAGTGAATATGTTTATATATATTTTAGATCAACGACAGACAGGAGGGTACTGAGGAGATGAGTACTTGGCGAGTGCAGAAGCGGACAGGTTTCGAGTTTAAGCCCCACCCATCCGTCCCGGGGATTTCGGTCCGGACAGAAGGTTAATAACAAGTTGTATAACAATTGTGTGTTCTTCTTATAGATATATGGTCAGAGAGAACCATTATTAGTCTTTACATGTTTGTACAATCATTACCGTTCTATGTTGTTGATGCCCCATTGTCTCTAATCTATTTATTTTTAATATCTCTGCTCTTGTTTTTTAAATTTATGTTTTGGTTGAAAGTATATTCCTTTTAGCAAATTACAAACGACATTTTGAACATTCAGGTTTATTTGTGGTCCAAACCTAATGTTAAATAAAATACATGTTTTTAATGTAAATGCTATGAACGGTAGCAGTTAATAAAGTTAGTACACAGTTTTTCTGTCTCTATTGTGGTTAGAGGTTGTGATATCAAAGTTTTCTTTGTCATTTTTCTTGTTTAAGCAACACTTCAGACATCTTGTAGAGGCTGTATAAGTTGTGTTCTAGGAAAACGGCCGAGGCTTGTATAGAGCGAAGAGGTGGAGAAGGTGGAAGGAATACTTATTCAATGTATTTAACTTTGCTGAGCATTATGTGTTTAAATATATCGTTGAAAAAATCATTTAAAAATAATTTCTTTATAATTGCAAAGATTTTTTATATATTTGTAATGAGTCTGCTTTAACTTTTAAGGTGAGGTGTGGGAAACAGTAGAACCACCTAGTGGCCCATCTGTAAAACAAGTGTCCATTGGAAGATGTGGTGTATGGATACTAAATAACGAAGGCAAATTGTTTGTTAGAAAAGAAGTCACTTCTGTTTTCCCTGAAGGAACCCATTGGCAAGC
>JAGFPH010007062.1:25951-52446 GCA_018207615.1 Philaenus spumarius | reverse complement strand
TTTGGGGTGTCATTAAAAATCATATAGGGCCTATATGTGTTAGCTCTATAGCAGCCGTATTTTATTCGATTTGATTCAAATTTGGTACACATGTTGGTTGTCTACGTCGCTCGGACGAGTTCGTTATCCAAAAAATCCAACAATCGGAAGCACGTGTTTTGACCGGAAGTAACTATTTTTTTAATATTGTTCCTACGAGAATGAATTTATTTTTGCGTATTTCTACATATAATATGTAGGATGTTATTCTACACATTTTGTTTTTTTACGCGACCTTATAGCTCGCTTGGTTCCCCCAAAATCGATCAAAACGTAAAATACCATAGAAATACCCGGTACAAAGCCATGTGGTGGATTCTATCGTAGGGTTGGCGTGCGAAGCACGCAATGCATTGTATATCGAAGATACTCCCAATACAGGGGTTGGCGTGCGAACCATTTTTCAGCTATTCAGCACCGTCGTGAATAGATCTATTTCCCAAATTGTGGGTTGAAACCCTAAAACATAGGCCTATAAACTTAATTTTAGAAATTTGCTCAACTCACGTCAGCGGTTCAGCTGCGTGGTGGAATTATTTTATATTTTCAAGTCTACACAATAAACTAACAGTCTTACTTTTTAATTTCAAAGTATTTGCTTTATTTTCGTTCATAGAAGAAGGTAAAGATTATAATTTATAGTTGTCAAAGGCTTAATAGAATCTTTAATTTTAATGCTGCTTATTCCTTAGTGTTTTTGAGTATTTTCATTTTAATATTTGAGCGTTTCATCTCCTGGATTTCGTTGCAAATATATAATTGACTAAAATCTATTTCTCGAAACACTACCGAGGACTCGCACTCGGACATGGCGTTCGACTAATTGATATGTTAACAACATTCATTGTAAGAACAAGTTCGACATACCAACAATTCGCTTCCTACTATCGGAATGCCGATTGGCATCGTGGGCACGCCATTTTATGTGGAGACATCTTTGAGATTCACACGTAGCCTACGCGTTAGATATCACGTTTCTTGTATATACACGAATTTTTGTATAGGAATAATTTAGGATGGTATATCGAACATAAAATAAAAACCTGCTTTTTATTAGTTTCTGTATAAAGAGTCGTTTGAATAAAGGTGTATTGGTAAAATGTGCATAAAACATGTGGATTGCAAAAGGTTAAACATATTAGACCCGTGGATATAATGAATGTTTAAATATTTTCCTTTCGAATTACCGTTTTAATATTGGTATTTTAACATACCTTGTCAAATGTAGTTCAGTTTGTTATTTCTTTTTTCTCGTGCCTACAGCTGTTTCGCCTCGTCAGAAGGCTTCATCAGGCTTAACACACTTATAGCAAAAACACGTTTACTACACGGACATAAACACACACACAAACATTAAAATAAATACAAAAATTCTTACTGATTTGGTATTTGTAATTACAAAATGAGGTTCATAATATTAATAAAAGTGGTAGGCTGTGGCCACATCGAGGAACTATATTTTATCATCGAATTACAAACACCAAATAGGTAGTCAATAAAATTGTGTATATCTTTTCATATGCCCATGCAGTGATCGTGTTTTTGTTTATAATGGTGTGTTTACGCATGATGATGCCTTCTGTCAAAGCGAAACAGCTGCAGCAACAATAAAGAAAAAACACATCTACTTTTGCCAAAGTATAGTATTGAATTGCTTAACAGAGCTTAAATTGTCAAACGTTTCCTTTTGAAATTAAGTTTACTATCTGATAAGTGTATTTTAAGCCACTTTAATGTTTAGCCTTTCAATGTGGTTTACCAAAGGTGAAAAGGGGTAAAATGGGAAACAAGTTAATTGTAATAAAAACCACCGTATTTCGCCGATATTATTTTAGTATAATAAAATAAAATAGAAAATATTTCCACCTTGAACTGTTGACTCCGACGGTTTTACTTTCTCACTATACTATAGTATAGAGAAAGTATAGTGATCGCAAAAAAAATCGATGTTGAGATTTTTGTGGAAATATCCGTTTTGGGACCCCCTGAGCCCAAAAAAAGTGTTTTTTTTTTTTACAAAATGACTGTCTGTATGTCTGTATGTATACAAAGCTAGAGCGAAAACTATTAGATCGATTTCAAACAAATTTGCACCAGACATGTCAAGTAGGCCTGTATATATGCACGAAAAACGGTTTAGAAAAATTTTGGAAAAACAACCCCCTTTTAGCAAAAACAAAAACTTAAAAAACGATTGTGATAAAATTTGGCTTATTTGTAGCCTTTAATGTACCCTACCATATGCAAAAAACCGCATCTTTCTAAAAGTTCTCGTTTATCTAATAATTATAATAATAATAATAACTGATTTTTGGGGGTTTTTTGGTCATAAAGGGGGTTGTTTTCAACGATTTTCTAAACCTTTTTTCGTGCATATATACAGCCCTAATTGACGTGTTTGGTGCAAATTTGTTCGAAATCAATCAAATAGTTTTCTCTCTAGATAATAATAATAATAATATTTTTATTTGTTAATCTCCTACTTTAAGGCTCTTCTATACCTTGAAGAAAACTTCCGAGTGTACAGTATGATTTCAATACAAAAGGTCTGACTGAAGCCGCAAAATCGTTGAAACATGCATTCGTAATAACGTGTTTCGGATTCTATTTGTAAATTAACAATCTGGGAAACTACTTTAAGTTTTAAAGAAGGCTTTATATTTTTTACGTGTTAGCTTAAAATATGGAAATTATTGCTTAAAACTCCCAAAAAATGCGTTAAAAATAATCGATTTTTACTCAGGGTAACTGTTGATTAAAAGAAGTTGCCGTCGATTTCTTTCAATTATGAGATATAAGACAAATGCACAAAGAACAATTTAAGATGTTTCACAACTTTTTAGGTTGAAAAACGGCGTCCGAAACACGTTAGTATGAAGTGCATATTTTTGCTATTTTACGCAAGGTATAGAAGACCCTTAATAAATCACCTCTTCTAAACCACCTACAATTTGAAGACGCAGTGAATCTGTTTGATAATTTAAATATGTTTGTGAGAAAGTATGTGCTAGTTCCTGGTACCGTTTATTTTCTTTGATAATGGCAACGTGTTGTTTGACAAAAATTAAATTTTAGGTAAAAATTGTGCATTTAAAGCAAGGAACCTACAGAGTAATTTATTTTTTCAAGTATGTGATTTACAGCATGATTTATCAACTGGTCTCACCTTTATGATCTGTTTATAACTGGTTGCCGTTGTAACAAATAACATAAACTATACACACAGAACTCTGTATTTAAGAATTTATCACAACTCGGTTCAAATATATTTTGCGTATTTTTGTTTCAACTTAACTCGAATCTCTGAACTTAGTCGTGCCGGCTACTTGATATTCCAAGTAGAGCGCTAGTGCTGGGCTTAGCTTATGACTTAAGCCTAACAAAGAAGATTATATCATACCTAAGCTTAAGATAAAGCCGATAATGGATGGGGTTATACTGTATGTGATGGGAGGAAAGTGCTGGCATATTTGTATATGGAAAACTAAACTTAGAAAGATGCCTTGTCATGTATATTTAGTCGACAGGATGTTTTTGATACCATCCGTTGGCTGCAATATCGTCATCTTTATATTATATTATAAATAAACGGCACTAATTTTCTCACAAACCCATTTAAATGATTAAACAGATTCACTGTGACTTCATAATTGTAGGTGGGGTAGGAGAGATGATTTATTAAGTAGGAGATTAACTAACAAATATTATTATTATTATCTAGACAGAAAACTCAATTAGGCCTGTATAGATGCACGAAAAAGGGTTTTGAATTTTTTTTAAAACAACTCCCTTTTGGAAAAAAAAACCCAAAAATCAGTTATTATTATTATTATTAGCTAAACGAGAATTTTTAGAAAGATGCAGTTGTTTGCATATGATAGGGTACATTAAATGCTACAAATAAGCAAAATTTTAACAAAATCGTTAGAGCCGTTTTTTTTATAAAAAATAATAACTGATTTTTGTTGGGGTTTTTTGACAAAAAGGGGATTGATTTTAAAAATGTTTCAAACCCGTTTATCGTTCATCTAAACAGGCCTACTTGACATGTCTGGTGCAAATTCGTTTGAAATCGATCGAATAGTTTTCGCTCTAGCTTTGTATACATGTCATACAGACAACATTTTGTAAAATCCACTTTTTTGGACTCAGGGGGTCCCAAAACGGATATTTCCACAAAAATCTCAACATCGAATTTTTTTGCGGTCACTATACTATCTCTATACTATAGAATAATGAGAAAGTAAAATTTACGTTTGTTTCTTCGTCCTACAGTTTCAAAAACTATAAAACCGATTTCACTAAAAAATGTACAATTCATACATATAATTGACATAAGTGTTTAGACGTTACGATTACCACAGTCTAAGTGGTTGAAATGGGATTGCTACCCCTGTACGATACATATAAATTGCACTAACTTCCTACTAGGTATTTTGCTAAAATCAACTCCTATAAAAGCGAGTGTACGTGAGTAAAATATAATATTATAACAGCTGATTTCAACCATTATCTGTAATTCAAACAAACCCAGTGTAGATTATAATTTGGGGTTATGTTTTTAACTTCAATCATTATAATTTCTTATGAGGTTGATTTTTTTAAATATCAGTTACAGAATTATATTGTATGTTATAAATACTTTATAATATTTGCTTTAAGGTTATAAACTTTATATAAATACAACCTTTTATCATCAAAATATTCGTTTATACAAATTTAAAGAAGAAATATCTATTCGTTTAACTTCGGAAACATTCGTACACCTACGTATAACATATAAACATACTCGATTATTAATTTCTTCACTGTAATATTAATAACTTCTAACTCATTTGATCTATCAATATGAAATAAAAAGCAATTAAAAGATAATATTTTCCCATTCTATAATGTTATAGCCTTACTGGATAGCTAATTACAATATTTCTAATTAGCTTAAGGTGAATTCCGTCAACTATCCTTGGTTTGGTGTGGTTAGTTTTGACACAATGGTTTCGCACATTTGACAATGACGCACATTACAAATGTTAAATACAATTCACAAAAACTTAAACGACATTAATCACAACACAGTTAAAATTTATACACAAACACGGTCTAAAATACATTTTCGGCGACCGTTCACGAATACTTTCGATGTTCAACCCGCGTTTGTGTATAAATTTTAAATGTGTTGTGATTAATGTCGTTTAAGTGTTTGTTAAGCGTATTTGTGAAACATTTGATAGTGACTGAACTTAAAAGTCGAAAAGCGTAGTGTGATTAAAGAGATATACTATCCACATCAAACCAAGGATAGTTGACGGAATTCACCTTAAGGTAATTAGAAGTATAATATTTTTATCTTTCTTTAAATATAATAACGTATGTAAATAAAAATGTTCAACAAATATTCCTACAGATTTATAATCCTTATAATTAATTGTACACATTTACCGAGTTAAAAATTCCAGTCAGCATAGTCAGGTAGGCCTAGATAAAGTGTGTAGTTTGTAAATAGTATTTTGAAAAAAATATGTATTTCTGGTGTGAATCTAATTAATCTGCCTGTGATTTTTCACTGGGGTTCACTAGTTGTTTAATAAATTCTTACGTAATATAAAAAAAATTTTCAATTCGATTAATTAAGTCAAATGATGAAACGGGATAGCTACCATTAAAATCTAATACTAAGTAGGCCTACACTTACTTTTTCTTTATGCTCAAAACGCCTCATTTTACAATTTAAACTTATTAGTACTAGGATTGTTCAGAAAATATGTTCTCTGCAATCGAAGAGAATAAAATGAGGTACCTACCCCTATATAATAAAATAGTTCACTATAAATCAAACTTCTAGATGACAATAATAAATTAACGTATAATTACTTTGATTTTACCTTGCTTTTGTCATCTATGACAACCGCGGTTTCGACTTCACAGAGTCATTTTAAAGTCACTCATAACACACATACCGATGGTGAAGGGTGGGGTTTGTGAGGGTGAAAGTTACTAAAAATCCCCATAAGAAATACATAGTGTAATTTATATTTATTGATACAATATATGTTTTGTTAATATACATTTAACTTTGATTTGTCTATCCGTGCAAAGCCGGATCGAACCAGCTAGTAAACATATATAAATACAAATTTGAATGATATTTGAAAAGGTGTTCTTTTGACCATGATCGGTGTTCATTTAGTACTCTGTCATATTTTCTATCAAAATTCGCTAAAAAGAAGTAAACAATAACTAAAGCAAATGGAAAAAGTGACCCTATCGTTGGAGACATGACCGGTTAATCTCGGGTAAATCTTGGTTTTATTTATTTTTATTTTACTAACCTAGGAATTTAAATGCATACATTTAAATGGAAAACAACTATGTTATGAAGAACTATATGGTAATGTACTTAACCATCCTTTTTAAGATGTAGATCAAATATATGGTTAGCTCTGCTTGGATCTGACGAATGGAGTTAATATTAGCAAATTAATTTACTGAGAAATTTTAATTTTAAACGTTTTTCTCATAAAAAATAAAATTTTCTACTTTTATTGTTCACTATTTTTTCGAGGCTGTAGTGCAGATTTTTTTTTTAGTTGAGAAAACAGATTTAAAGTATTCTTAATGGTAAACTGTTATACAAGTTCTACAATTTTGTACTCATCTAGTTACACAATTAACTTTTTGAATACATTTTCTGATCGCGAAAGATACATTTTAATAATTTATTTAATAATATATAATACATCTAAGTACTCCAGTATAATCTGACTTTAGGTTATTATATAATTGATTAAACATGTGCATAGTTTATTATCAGTAGAAAAATGTTATAATACAATTTTCAGCCGGTCTTAATGTCATTAACAGTGGATAAATTACATCGCATGTTCGTCTATCGATTTTTCTAAGAAAACGACACGTTAAGAGCTTCAGAGTAAATCTAATCAAAATAGCTTTCTAACGGCAGAAAATACTTTAACAACGACAAGGCAGACATGAACCACTTAATAGATATTGCCGCTGCTAATTTACGTTGACTTTAGTTTTGAATTCGATTAGTGAAAGCAACGATTAAACAACGAAATAGGATATTTACCGTGAAAGACATTATAGATGGGGTATTATGATAGTTAAAAATTTGTAATGGATTTCACACTCCTTATAGATTAAAAGACCTTCTCCAACTACCGTAGTCGAAATTTAAAACCATATTAGAAAATTTACTTCATGTTATAAACAATAACACGCACAACACATACACAAACACTAAACGCAGTACTGTGAACGGTATTTTTAAATTATACACGTTTTCAGATGTAAATAACTAAGTCGTAAGATGGTAGAGTTAGGGGCAACCCAGATGGCGGAACGCTCTACTACTCATTCCGGTTGCCAAATTACGTACTGTCCTGCATGAAAACATTGTTTCACAACAACTATCTCTGACTATTCTTATAAAATTGTCTTTTACGATATCTATTTGTACCTAATTTAAATTTACACGTGACTAGTTAATTCAAAAACAATTATATTATTTACATAGTAGGATTTTAAAACTAGAAACCCAAAGATGAGAAATGTGTTTAGTAATGCTGAGTTATGAGTCTGTTTCCGCAAAAGGGTAGTCTGTAGTTGCCTTCCTGCTGGCACCGCCAACTGGGCTGCCAATTACTCTACTACGGCTACTATTAGGCCTCTTTCACACGATACGACTTTTCACGGTGTTGTTGTTCTCTTTTATTAGTATTGGCATAAATGATTATCTTCACACTTAGAGTATAATTTAAAAATATCGTTTACAGTACTGAGTGTAGTGTTTGTGTTGCGCGTGTTATTGTTTATGATGTGAAGTACATTTTCTAATATTGTTTTAATTTTGACTACATTACCTGGAAAAGGTCATTTTAATCTATAATTTAGGTGAAATAAATTATAAATTTTTGAAATATGATTTCTTTCGCATTGATCCTATTTTCATCAGGAAATATGAGCTATTGCAGTGACTCTTATGGCGAGACCTAATGTAGGGAGCGGTCAAAGAACACTGATCATGGTCCCCTTAATAAGTTTTGAGGTGTCATTAAAAACTTTGTACGTATATGTACAGATACCGGCGCGAATGCTGGCACTTGAGCAAACCGCTACTTACCTGACTAAAAACATCAGTACCCGGTACCTCTGTTTAACACGTTCACTGCTAAGGACGCACATGTGAGTTTGACACTGAACACTATGAAAAGCGGCCGACGAACCGTGCATTGCATGCTTCGCACAACAATCTCCGTATTTTCAATACACAATGAATTAGCGAATGAACGCCAACCCCCGTATTGGGAGTATTATCAATACACAGTACAATTGCGTGCTTTGCACGCTAATCCCCGTATTGAAAGTATTTTCAATACAGTGCATTGCGTGCTTCGCACTCCAACCCCACATTGGGAGAATTTTCAATACACAGAGCATTGCATTTTTTGAAGAAATGATTTGAATTAAACATAATAGTAGGCTAAAACAAATCGAAAAGGAAAAAAGACGACGAACAAATTTAATGAAATTATTGTCCTCGTGTACACAGCAGTCTTTGGTGTTTACTGCGAATTTAAATTGCATCCTTTATTCCTTAAAGTGAATTGAATTTAAATTTATGAGACATTCTTAAAAGAAGAAGAGCTTTTTAAATTATAATCCCAACAGAAAACTACAGAATACAAATTTTTCTTGAGGGTTCAGAATAAATGTAAAATTAAGTCTTTGTCTAAACACGTTCTGGTAGGACTGTTCACTTTAGAAATACAGTCGGTGCTTTCTAGAAAGGCAAAAAGTGAACGAAAGAAATAAAGAAAGATCTCGGCGCTTTGTAATTCGGGTTTTCTCACAATCATGTTTTATGGTAATTTCAGATGTTATGGTAATTTTAGATGTTGTTCAGAGATCAGTTATGAAAATGGCGCTGCGTAAACCAAAACTACACCCATCTGAAGAGCTGTTTAACCTTTTTAACGTATTTAATATCAGACAACTTTTTATAAAAACTCTCTTAACTTTTTTGCATAAGAATTCAAATTACATTTTGTCCATTTTGAACCATTCACATTTTACACGGCATTCTCAAACAGTGGGTATAAGGACAGATAGGCTTTATAAATCTGTATCCACCACAAATTCGTACTATGTATCACAGATCCTTTTTCGTAACATTCCAAGAAACTTGAGATTATTTAGTAATTATGATATTGGTTTATAAAAGGCAAATTACTTTATGGTTGCGGGAAGTAGGTAGAGACTATTGTGAGTCCGCAATTTCATCGGAGTACGCATAGTGTTTTGTTTACATGGATATTTTGTGGTGTCTCTGAAGTGACGTTGTTGTTCTGATGCTGATCTTATTTATTATTTTTTACACTAAACAAATTTTGTTTTTTATTTTTTTCTCTCTTTTATTATCATAAATTACATTTTATGTTGTGCACGACTCGTGTCCACGCACAGGCCTCGTGCCTATGTGGGCACTATTCCATAGTATTATATTTGTTGTAACTTTGTATTTGTGAAATTTGTTATATGGAAATAAATAAATTGCAATATACAGGGTGTTTAAAAACTGCCTGGAAAAATTTGGTGTGTTTGTTCCTTAGGTCAAGACAATCAAAAAACGTCATATAAATATGGGTCTGAAATGCTTAGTTTTCTATCTGCCCGTCTGTTTGTGTTTTTTACAATTTTTTTTATAACTTGAGTACTATTTTAGATAGAAACTTCTAATTTGACAAGAACGTGTACCTTGGTAGGTCAAAAAAGTGTATACAATTTCGTTATGATATCTTAAACAGTTTCAAGATTGCGGCCACTTAAAATCTTTGTTGTTAAATTTCACGAAAACCGTAATTTTTATAAAAAATTTTTACTAGTAGTCAAAAATGTAGAATTTTAAGACGAACAAAATTATACTTTATTTACTAAAATCGGATATTAAATAACTGAGTCATGAGACCAATTTCAAAAATACTTTGTAGAAACCATAAAAATATAAACTTAATTTTGGAAATTCGCTCAATCAAACCACATCAGTGGTTCATATGCGTGATCTTTTATATATCTAATTAGTTTAATGATTTGCATGAAGCTTATTTTATGGCAAAATGAAAAATTATCAATTAATATAAAATCTGACATGATGGTGTGATATGACGTCATCAACCCATATAAAAGCGAGTGTACTTCCATACGTACATACAATAACATTTAATTTTATTTCCGTGAGTAACATATAATAATTACAACAGCTGATTTCACCCATCATCTGTAATACTTAAACAAACCCAGTGAAGCTTATAGTTTGGGGTTTTTTACAACTTCAATCGTTATAATTTCTTGTGAAGTTGGTTTTTTCAATATGAGTAATAGAACTAATGTATGCTACAATATACGTTATAATATTTGCTTTGAGGTTATAAACTGAATACAAATCCAACCTTTTATCATCAATATATTTGTTTATACAAATTTAAAGAAGAGATATATTCGTTTAACGTCGGAAACATTCGCACATCTTCGTATAACATATAAACATATTCGATTATTCATTTCTTTACTATAATATTAATAACTTCTACATAATTTTATCTAGCAATATTACATAAAAAGCTATAAAAGATAGTATTTTTAACTTTCTCTAAATATATAATAACGTATACTATGTAAATAAAAATGTTTAACAAATAAGCCTACAGTTTTATAATAATTATTATTGTACACATTTACCGAGTTAAAAATCCCCGTCAGAATAGTTAGGTAGGCCTAAATAAAGTTGATTATGTCAATGTTGAATCCAGACAAACTGTATTTCTCTCCGTTATTTAAATTCCAGCCATCAAGACTATCGTAATGTAGCACGTACTGGGACATTACCTCAGGGACTTGATCTCTGTCAATGTCGGATAAAATCAAGTCATATTGGTTTCCTATATTGAATTTTGCCAGAGAATATTGTACACAGTTTCCGCGGTTTGTTTTTGTTTATTTTTAAATTGAAGTTTTGCTCGTCTTCTTTGCAAAACGTAAACTATTTCTGCAAAGTTGCTTTCTTTATTTTGTATGTTCTATCTTTTGCGACCGTATCAAATCAAAAACATTTAACTAGTTTTTTCTTTCTATTGTGATTTGATTCTTGGTTGTTTTTTACGTTAGATTTCAAGAGAAACGATTAAAACTTGGGGTGTAGGTTGCCCTGCAAAAAAACATAATGACTTTTAAATAAAAAACAGTTTCTCTATTTAGTCTTGCTAATGCAAAAAGTTTTTATAAGTTTAAATTTGTTCCCAAAAACTGTGTATGATTTCCACATCAATTTACAACGGCCGATTGATGATAATTTTCGACCAGAGATCACTGTATGCTGAGCTGAGATATTTATAGGACCCCAATAAGTGCCCTTAGTTTCTCCCTAACTAAGGACTAAATATAGACACAATTAATACTATGACACTACTGTATTAATCTAATTTATAACCAGGCGATAATATTAAACACTTTTAAATCTTATTTTATTAAACGAACAATTCTTGTATATTTGTTTATAAATTTATTTCGGGAATCTCCCTAACGGCTCTAACGATTTTGATGAAAATTTGCATATAGGAGTTTTTGACGTCAGGAATCGAATGCGATAGGTCTTATGTCTGCAAAAATGCGCATAAACTCGGAAAATACGCATACAATTTAAACTCTAAACTTCTTTTATATACAACATTTGAAGTCACTAAGTATAGGTGTTTAACATTGTAGATATCTTATCTTATTAAACGAGTAATTCTTTTATATATGTTTATAAATTTATTTCGGTGATCTCGCTAACGGCTCTAACGATTTTGATGGAAATTTGCATGTAGGGGATTTTTGACGTCAGGAATCGAATGCGCTAGGTCTTATGTCTGCAAAAATTCGCATGAACTCGAGAAAATCTGTACTTCTTTTATATACCACCTTTGAAGTCATTAAGTATAGGAGAATAGATACATTATAGATACAACAAAGATGTTAATCAGTTAATTTTAGCTCCAGATGTTTATATACTACTTAACAAACATAAATCATTAACAATTTATCAGGTGGTATAATTTTCAACTTATTTCTTTATTCAAACACCAAACCTTTTCACCAGTTTCTGAATTCTTTGCATTTCTATACAGGTAATATAGATTATCTAATGATTATAATTATTATTTTTTATTTCTAAAATACATAAACAATATCAAATATGGCCTTTTCGTTGGGTAGGTTACATAACCTACATGTACCTATAGAGGTTTTTGGACGTCAGGATTCGAATGCGCTAGGTTTTATATCTGCAAATAATTCGAATAAAATGTTAAAACTAATTACACTCGTGCTTTTTTTTATTATTATTTAAATAAACAGTTCATTGTACGTAGGATAGAAAAATATTCATGTTCATTCACTATGCGATTCGTATTTACATACATTTTCCTAAAAAAAAAAACAATAAAAAAAACTGAGCGTTTCTCGGTCGCCCAGGTAATGTATTTAACACAATCGTTGATATTTATTCTAGTACAATCAATTATAAATACTAAGAAATTCAAATAAAACTGACAAGTAGTTTTTAACAGAACGGAAAACAATAATCGGATTTAACCTGAAAGAAAATATTTACCTAAGATAACTTTATAGAGGAATTTTATTGAATGCTGGTAATCCAGTTACCGCAACCTTTTTAATATATCCGTGGAGATATAATTCAATGACGCAGCTGAACCGCTGAAGTGAGTTGAGCGAATTTCCAAAATTAAGTTTATATATATTATGGTATCAAGAAACTATTTGGGGAATTGGCCTATAGCTCAGTCGGTATAGGTTACAACTACCAGTAATTTGCAATACGGCTAAATTTTTTTTATAAGTACATTAAAGTGTGTAGATTAACATAAAAAAAAGTTTACCAGTCTATCGATTTCCCAAAGTCGAAAAAAAATCGATTATCATTTTTTTCCGATTATCCTTAATATTTCGAGCTGGGATGAAGATAGAGGAAAATAAAAATACCACTGTGTAGGGGAGGTATTTTTAAACAAAAAAGGTCATATGTATTTATTTCGTCCGAGCAATAGTTCGTCTGGAAAATATTCGATAATGCAGGTATGTATTTTGCAGCAGGGGAAATCACTAAAAGGGGACATCTTATTCATATATATGAAGCGTTGGCTCATTCTAAATTAGCCGAATTTTAATATATCGAATTGAAACTTGACATAGGAGTTAAAATATATATTTTAAACATTTATGCTGAGTCTCAGCTTGTTATCTTGAAAATGACCCGATCTAGGAGTCGATTTCGATTATCGATTTTAGGAGTATCGGACTCACGAACTAATTTCAATCTGTTATAGTTTCGTCAATTTTTGGAATATCAACATCACATTTGTTTTACAAGTTGAGTACACCAGTATAAATATGCTTAGTAAGTATGAACGATTTTTTTCATGTTATTTTTAAAAACTAGGCGCTTGAAAATGGTCTTCTGTTTTTCCTATCTCGTTTTAACTATAACACTTTTGGATTCAACGACTCTATTTTCGACATTTTTGAAAATATCGATTTAAATATTGGTACATAAGTTAAAAACACAATTGTTTTTTGCTATACTTATTTTAAAAACTATATTTAAAAAATTTACTAATCTGCAGGCGATTAACTCAAGCGTTTTGATGAAAAATCTAAAAAGGTCTAAAATCATACTTTTTTAAGTTACTTGTGCTTTGAAAAGTAAATAATAAAAAAGGTTTATACTCCTTGATCTTGTTTGAATCTATATATTTAACTTGTAAAAAAACTTTCAGGTTGACATTTTGAAAATTTTCTAAACTGGAGCTGTTTAAAATGAATTGGTGGGTCCAGTACTCCTAAAATCGAGAAACCTATTAATAAGTCAAGTGGCTCTAGATGGGGTAATTTTCAAGATAACAAGCTGAGACTCAGCATAAATATTTAAAATATATATTTTAACTCCTATGTCAAGTTTCAATTCGATATATTAAAAATTCAACCGTATTGCAAATTACTGGAACTTTTGGTCTAAATTTACTTCTACCGACTGGTCTACTACGTGTACGAAATATATTAGAAAAAATGGTTTGCACCTTAGCCTCCAGGCCCGGCTCGCAGTATATTTTACAGGGTACTTTTATGGTATTTTAGGTTTTGATTAATTTTAGGGGAACCAGATGAGCTATTAGGTCGTGTAAAAAGTAAATTGTTCAGAATTAATCTTTTATTATTATTATTATTATTAGATAAAAACCCAAAAGTGTCATTTTAGTGTGCAAATCTATAAAAAAATCTTGGTTCGGGTTGTTGGATTGTTTTGGGTAACGAACTCGTCCAAGCGACTTGGAAGACCAACGTGTGTAAAACATTTGGAATAAATCGGGTATAAAATGTAGCCGTTAGAGAACGAACACATAAATAAATATATATATATACACCTCTCAACATCCCTAATCTTCAAGTATGCCTGATTGTGTATAGAATTTTTTTTTTCATTCCTTTTATTACAATAAGAAAGACACAATAACATTAAATACTATAAAATTCACAAAAGAGAAAAATACCAAAACAATATTACTTCTAAATCCTAAAACAATAAAAAACTTAATATACACAACAACAGAAAAAACTTAAGAAGAAATACATTAAATACTATAAAATACACAAAAGAGAAAAAACCCAAAACAATATTACTTCTAAATCCTAAAACAATTAAAAAAACTTAATGGACACAACAACAGAAAAAACTTAAGAAGAAGAAGAGAAAAAGAGAAAAAAAAGGAATGAATAATGCAGCCTCCATGGGTCTGCCTGAATTTGAATTGATAGTTATCGTATTCGTATAATTACTGTATATAGCTTGGATTTGAACCGGGCCTGTAAAAAGGTCGACTTTCCAAAGATACAGCCATCAGTAACACTTTGGTTTGTTATCATCAACAATAGCCACTTCTACCTGGATATAATCTTGCAGCAAGGTGGATCTCCGCGTAAATATGCATAGATATCTTACGTATGCCTAACATGAAGTTTTGGATGGGACATGCAAGAAATTAGGTTTATAAATTGCCATCATTTCGGCAGACTTCCTTGGGATTTCTTTATGTATCAAATATGTTTTATTAATCCATTTTCTCACAAAAATACAGAAATATAATATAACAACTGAGAAAAATATTTACTGCTATGGAAGTATTAGCAATAAAACACAAAAGAAGTTAAATAAGTTTTGGTTTGTGTGTTGGAGTTCAGAGTTTGGACTGTGGTTTGCTTATAAAGATATAATTGAACGAATTGGATTGAAAATACGTCTTCTTCACCTACCTTGCTCTAACTTCGAGGTCTCATATATTATTTATGTCACTCAAAGAGTAGTTTTTTACAGCTCCTGCTTTTTTACACTCTCATTTATATGAATAAATAAGTAGCTACAGGAAAATCACTGCAGGCGTATATAGCTGAGATTATTGTATAGTTCGTCCGCTTTACGATGCGCTGGCGGGAGAGAAGAATTTCGCCAAGTGGGGACGCCGTCCGAAATTACAACATTACAAATAATTACAAATTACAAATACAGATCAACAAAATATAAATAATATAGGGCTCGGTTTAAAAAAAATACAAATAACTAAAAGTTAAAAAATAAATTAAAGTTGAAAAATATTACCAATAATAAATACTATCTATTGCTAAAGGTTTCTATCCAGTCCTAAGTAAAGAAAACAATGACGAGTAAGGAATAGGCCCTTTACCTGCATTTAATAATATATCATTGTCAGCCTGAAAAATGGAAATGCTTTCCAAGCTGTTCAATAACTTGTTTGAAGTCACTTATTTTTTTAACCTAACATTGGATATTTCCAAGTTATGGTTTGTTTCAAGAATGTGCTCCACAATGCTAGATTTTTCAGGCCTATTGTATTTAATGTGTGATATGTGTTCTTTAAATCTCGTCATAATATTTCTCTTTGTTTGGGCTAGATAAACCCTTTCACAAGTGTCACATTTTATTTCATAAATTCCATACTTTTCCAACATAGGAATTTTATCCTTAGGATTACCTAACAGTTGTCTAAGGTTATTATGACTTTTGTAAGCAATGCTAAGGTTACATTTCTTAAAAATGGACTCCAGAACATAACTTACAATTTAGTTATTTAGTTATTATTTTGTTCCTGGTTTTGTGATTCGGGGTTTTTATCCAAATCAGTGTGATTTTGTCGCCACAGTCCTCTTTTATTTGTTGAATTATTAATTATGTATTACGAAGGATTGATGTCTTTGTATAATTATGTATAGGCTACATCCCTGCCCACTGGGTCACAAAGACAACGTTGAGGTTTACACGACTACACCACACGTCTTATACAAGTACACGCCATACAAGTACAATATTTAATTTAGAAAAAGTCATTTTGATGTTTTTTATGTTTTCAAGCAATTCGGCTAACAATCTAAACATAATATTTTTTTCTTGTTTATAACCCAAATATCTTTAAATATATTTGAAACTATAGGCCTACTATTTTGTCACATACCAATCATACTTTATATTATCACTAGCTGAATACCAGTGCTTCGCTACAGGGAATTTGTTTGTTGCATCACCATGATGTATAATTAATTGTCATAGTTTTCTCTCATTTTCTTTCATCTATTATTTCACGAAAGTGAATTATAACATTTATATTCAATTACTTTGGTATTTATTGTTCACTGGCTTTCCGTCAATTGTCTTCGTCGTGGTTTGTGTGCTAAATAAATTAAAAATTCAGAGTGAACAAAGTCTTTTTTCAACCGCTAAATCCACAGACTGGTAAATCACAGTCTTAGCTTGATGTTTGCAGACCACCCAGATACGTTTTTAATATGCGAATGCACAGATCAGGATAGTTTTGATCAGCTTACTTACGTCTTAAATATTTTCTTAAAATTAATAGGTGCCAAATTTCAGCTCTCTAGCGTTAAGGAAAGAATACCAATTAGTATTGATTGTTTTTAGGTTTTGTTATTACATTTTCAACCCTTAGCAGCACGTAACGAAATGTGTAACTGGTTTACTTTTTATATCTATCGTGTAAGAAATAAACGTACAAAATTTTTGTTTTCTAGCTTTAAGTAAATTATAACATACCATACTTATTTTTATTGGTTGTTTCAAATCTTAGAGGCCAAATATTTTAAAATCCTTACTTAGTTTGAATTTAGCTCCTATGAAAAATATGGGTACCAAATTTCACGTTCCTAGAAGATAGGGTTTTTGAGATATATAACAAACAATATTTATTGGTTTGGAGGTTGTTTCAACCCTTACAGACCTAATATTGTAAAATACTTTCTTAGTACGCCTCTTGCCCCTATGACAAATACGTATACCAAATTTCACGTATCTAGGAGGTAATGTTTTTGAGATATATAGCAAACAATATTTATTGTTTTAGTGGTTGTTTCAACCCTTAAAGGTCAAATATTTTAAAATCCTTACTTAGTTTAAATTTAGCTCCTATGAAAAATATGGGTACCAAATTTCACGTTCCTAGAAGATAGGGTTTTTGAGATATATAACAAAGAATGTTTATTGTTTTAGGGTTTGTTTCAACCCTTACAGGCCAATTATTTATAAATTCCTTTTTAGTGCGGCTCTTGCCCCTATGACAAATAGGCTACGTTTACCAAATTTCACATTCCTAGGAGGTAAGGTTTTTGAGATATATAACAAACAATATTTATTATTTTAGGGGATGTTTAAACCCTTATAGGTCAAATAATTTAAAATCCGTTCTTAGTGTCTCTCTAGTGCCTATGAGAAATATGTGTATTAAATTTAAAGTTTCTATGTGGTATGATTTTTGAGAAACTGTGATCAGTCAAAACTACCCCTAAATCCCCAAAACTACCTCTAAATATATGAATATCAAAATGAAATTTCTTTAGTTTTCTTATTTACATCACACCATGCCAAATTTCAGCTCTCTATCTACATGGGAAGTTGGAGAATTAGTGATGAGTGAGCAAGGGCTTTGCCTTTTATAGATATAGAAGATGAACAATTTCCCGCAAATTACAACAGTTAACCGGTGCAATGTTTTTGAAAATGCAGATAGTTTTATAAAATTTTTTCGTCCTGGTATTAAACACCCTTAAATAATTTTACATAAATCATGAAACTAATAAACTCCATTATTAAAAAAAAAACGTAAATTTAAATCAGATGGATTTTTTGTTGTCAAACATCAACTCCTATAAAAGCGAGTGTCCGAGCGTACTAGCGTGAGTAACATTTACTATAACAGCTGATTTCACCCATCATTCAAACCCAGTGTATATTATAGTTTGAGGTTATGTTTACAACTTCAATCATTATAATGTCTTGTGAAGTTTATTTTTTTAAATATGAGTTATAGAATTAATAAATGCTATATTATACACTATAATATTTGCTTTGAGATTATACACTGTACATAAATACAACCTTTTATCAACAAAATATTCGTTTATACAAATTTAAATAAGAAATACCTATTCGTTTAAGGGTCTGCAGTACATAAAATAAGTTTCGAAGTTGACTCTACCGCTCCTTTCCTACGAGGCAGATTTGTGAACTACTAGAAGCAGTCGAAGCAATCCTCCGCCAGCCGCCTAACAAAAATAGTGCTAACGCACAGCGCATGCGTAACATTTTACCTTGTGTCTGTCAGCTGTCTCCGAATCTCCCCTCCCCGTCTGAAATAGCCGAGTAGCAAAGTTTTCGTCAGCGATATTTAATCAACAAGTGGGTATATTAATTTGTATTTAATTTTACCGCAGACATGATATTGAATAATAAATGAACATAGGCCTAATAGTTTCTTGTCTTGTTTTGTAACTTTATTTAGGATAGTAAACAATTTAGGACATTTTGAACAATCTAATTTCTAAACAACTGAAATGTCTCAAGACGCAAAATTTCTTCTTTTAAAAAATCTGATTATCGCTTTGTATTATAGGAATTCATTGGCCTCACTCAATTATACTCAGAATAAATAAGGAGTGTACATATAGTTCTACGTTTATGTAGGCCTATTTATTTATTATCATAACAGATTTCGCAAAGTTTTACAAGAAAGTAAATAATGTTTATATGGTACAAATTCAACAATTTAAGTACCTATGTAATTGTATGTACTTGTTGTTGTATTGATTCAACGAAATACGACACGATAAATTTAAACATCTCCAAGAACAATCAACCCCATGTACAAACACTCAGTAATACTTAAAGCTTATGTTAATTAAATGTAATTATAAACTCCAAGGTTGTAATATTTTTAAAACTATAATCATTTTTTTAAATAATATTAATTAAACAGATATATAAATAAGTCATAGTACAATTTGTGTTTTTTTCAATAGGCTATACTCAACAAAATGTATTACAAAACATAAACTTCTTTAAAAATACAAATATTTTATATTTTAAAAACCTGTGTACATGGGGGGGGGGGGGGTTCCTTTGGTCCAGGCTGGTTGTGTCCCCCGGTTTTCTACGGAAATGATTTGGTCACCTTATGCTAGGTATTGAAATGTTAGTCTGACATCCAGGAATTGATTTAATCAGGTTATTACTCTTATGAAATAGAAAAACTAAACAGAACTGAACACAAACAGGAACAATATTATTTTCCGATCATTACAGTAAATGAAAAAAAATTAACTGGGTGTGCTTAAGACCACACGTTGGAAGTGATAACTTCTATGACTACGGGGATTTTTAACTCGGTAAATGTGTACAATTATAAGGATTATAAAACTGTAGGCCTATTTGTTCAAATTGTTTATTTATATCCGTTATTATATATTTAAAGAAAGGTAAAAATATTATCTTTTAGTTACCTTTTATTTCATATTGATAGATCAAATGATTTAGAAGTTGTTAATATTACAGTAAAGAAATTAATAATCAAATATGTTGTACAAAGATGTACGAATGTTTGCGAAGTTAAACAGTAGGTATCCTTCTTTAAATTTGTATAAACGAATATATTGATGATCAAAGGTTAGTTTTATATACAGTTTATAACCCCAAAGCAAATCTTATAACGTGTAGAAGCCCATATAACTTATAGTTATAGAAGCCTACATTAGTTGTATAACTAATATTATAAGAAAATTAACATCACAAGAAATTTTAATGGTTGAAGTTGTAAACATAACCCCAAAATATAATCTACGCTGGGTTTTGTTTAAGAATTACAGATGATGGGCGAAATCAGCTGTTATATTATATTAACTAATTCTTATGTGTTAATTTGATTGCTATGCTAATAAATGTAAATAATGTATTAATAATATTCCCTCTCCACGATCTGACTTGTGTCTAAACAAAAGCGTGACGCGAGATCTCGCGAGAAATCTGGCGTGATGCGAGATCTCGCGGGAAATCTGGCGTGATGCAAGATCTCGCGAGAAATCTGGCGTGACGCGAGATCTCGCGGGAAATCTGGCGTGATGCAAGATCTTGCGAGAAATCTGGCGTGACGCGAGATTTCGAAAACATAGCCAAGTCGAAAGTGCCCAACGGGCCAATAGAAGTTATCACTTCAAAAAATGTAGACTAATAATAAAAATAAATTAAAAATATTTCAAAAGTAGTACACAATTTGATTACACACGTAAGGAAAATTTAAAGTCTATAAATACTCAATTTTTCAATATTACAGTTCTATAAAAATATGAATGTTTAATTACAATATTAAAACTTAATAAGTTTTGTTATAATAAATATGTTTATACAAACTAATAAAACTAATTAAAGTTAATCAAACCAAATATTGTATACAAACAAATTTTAAATTAACAATAAGGAAAAATAGGCCTATACCTTACAAAAATAATTTATTTACATCATTATATTATTTTTTATTACACTATTTATATCTAACTTAAATTTCTTACACATTTATTTTGAAGCAAACCAATGAATACAGAAACTTACTAGTTTCTGTATTCATTGAGCAAACTGAAAGGGAAAGATTTGTACCAGCTGTACCCTCACCGTTGTTAGGTGCTCAATGGCAGTTATTTATTGCTTTGTCTTTGTTTACTGTGTTTGTCTAACTAAAAGTAATTGTCACATCTTAGCCTAGTTCAAAGATGGAAATTCAACTCTCAATTAATTATTAAAGTATCTTGAATAAATTTAGAAAAACTTAAATCAGGAAAGTAGGCGATTACACACACAAAGCGATCAGTTTTGGAAAGGAGCAGGATCGACATTTCTGCTGATATTCCTGACCTTGACGTAAAGTCTTTGGATGTCTACAATATTATTTATTATTAGCTGCCGAACATCATTTCCTGGAATACTTTGTTAGGAATGCCGATCAACATCCGCTCTATAAAACGGTATGATACCAAGTTTAGTTATATTATGTTCAGAAATTATAAAAACTTGTTTGATATACCTTGACTGTAAACGTTTAGAAAGCTAGTGGCTAAACTCGGGGCCATGAAATTAGGCGGGTGAGAATTGCGGTGTTGCCAGATATCGAACTAGTCAAGCGACGGAAGGTCGAGATTCGCCTACCTCCACGCACCAACTGGCAACACTACCCTTGCACTGTTGCAGCTTATAGTAAATTAGTAAAAGTTGTTCGCGTCCATGGTGTCCTCAATCCACACGTGTTTCCCGGGTGGTGTTAAATGAACAACAATTAATAAAATTAACAACATTAATAATGACTTAAAATACTTTCTTACAAAAATCTAATTATTAATATGAACCCGTTTATTATTTAATTGTACCCTACGTTTCTTATTCCCATATGGTATGCGGTAGTTCGCTTTGTAAAGGTACTAGGGGAGACCCCTGCGTGCTCCGCACACCAACCCCCAATGGGACCTTCTACAAACATACGTTATGTTTTATTTATAATGAAGGTGTACGATTAATAATAACCTCAAAACTAAGATTGTAAATAATGATAAATGGTCAAATCAAATTATTTCTTATATTTGATAACGGCAATTATAATAATGGTTAAAAGAACCAGCAAGGCTCAGGTCTACACTTTAAAACCCTAACCTAAAAGCTATAAATACAAAAATAATTGCTTTAAATTTTGAAATCAGCTGTCAATGGAAATATTGGCGCAAACAGCTATAATATCTGTTATTTTATTCAATTGGTTGCTATGGTAATAAATGTAAATACATGTGTTGGTTTATTATTCTAGGCCTAACCTAAGAATTTTTTCCGACTAAATTTACAAATATTGAAATAAAAAAAGGGTTTTATCGAAATGAATTATAGCCTATGTTACTCAGAAATAGTGTAGGTTTTTATTAGTAAAACTATTTTTTCAATCGGTTCAGTAGTGCCAGAGATTACCCCCTCCATACAAACAAACAAATAAACAAAAACAAAACTTTGCCTCTTTATAATGTTAGTGTAGATTAATTAAAAAGCATTTTTGGAATTGTATTACGGTAAGAAAAAAATTAGCGGAATTATAGCTTAAACAAAAAAATCATGGTATTATCATCATACAATAATTATGTAAAGGAAATGCAAATGATCTATAAACATTAAAATTATTTGTTTTTTACTCTTGATTATAAAATGGCAACTTGCAACATTGCGCAAGGCTACGGCTACGGTTTTCGCCGAGCGCCCGCGTGTCTTTGTTCTTGATTCATACAGTTATGCATTTTACAACTAAAGTAAGAATCTCATACAAATTTTATTCAAACGATTTTCTACAATTTTGCAGCAGACGAAATCTTGCTGACCAAAAAAACAAAAATTGGTTGGTGAAAACTTCAATAGGCCTACACAGCGGTTTTAAATTAAATTACCATTTAGGTTTTTATTCTTCTGTTAATTATTTGCTGCCGTTTGACAAAAAATAAAAAAGTTATACCATTGGAATCTGTAGCATTTTCTGAAGGCAGTGGTATAATTTTATTTCACATTGCTCTGTAGACAGATTCACAAGCACGAGAGAAAACACTACTACTGTATTGAGCTCAAAACCTTTACTTGACGGGTGTAAGTAGTAGAAATAACTACAGCACGAGTTGGCAACACCGACATTTCTCTCACCCGCCTAATTTCATGGCCCCGAGAAAAGTACCAATAAACTATAACCCCTAGTACTGAACTTGGTCAGATATTTCATGAATGTACTTAAGGGGATTCAATCAGAAATCAGTATTTTGAAATAAGTTTTAATTTGTATCATCAACAGTAGGTTTTCAATTACATTATTTTTTGTATGTAATAATATTTCTTTAAAGAAATATATTTCAGAACAGTTTGCAAGTTAAGGATACTTTCATAAGTTACGTGTTTTCTTCGTTGAATAATTTAAATTCGATAATTTTTGAGTTGTAATATTGCAGACAATATTGAAAGTAGTGCCTTTTATCTGTACAAGTTATATTCATACGCAACTGAGTAGTTCTTATATGATCCGCGCGAGAGCGACACCGTACGTCTAGGTACATTACTTCCTTTGAACACTTGTATCTGCTTTAATTTATAAGTTAGAAAATTCATTTTTTTTCTACCAGATAGAAGATAAAATAACGGATGTTTTCCTTTTTTGAAAATTTCGATATCGGTTTTCATTGACCAACAAAAAATCAAGAACTTGAAATATTGTTTTCAAACTTGAACTCATTTTTTTCAAAAACTATCCAAAAATTGCGATTTTTTAAAAAAGGGAAACATCCGCGTTAACGTAATCTTTGAAATAAGTCGTAAATCATAACTGTGTGATTAAAATTGGCAGCGGTACGCATGTTCAAGTGTAACATTATTCTTATGGGCGAGAAAAGTGACAAGATTTATGTACTGCAGAGCCTTAACTGAATAATATAACAGCTGATTTCATTTTACCCATCATCTGTAATACACAAACAAAACTTTGGGGTTATGTTTACAACTTCAATCAATAGTATAGCCTATAATATTAATAACTTCTAAATCATTTGATCTATCATTATGAAATAAAAGGCAATTAAAAGATAATATTTTTATCTTTCCTTAAATATATATAATAATATACATAAACACAAAATCTCAACAAATGTTCCTACAGTTGTATAGTCCTTATAATTGTACACATTTACTGAGTTAAAAATCCCCGTCTGCATAGTTAGGTAGGCCTAGATAAAGTGTGTTGTTCACAAAGAAGTTCTGACACTCATTAGGGAAGGAGGAAAGTAACTACGTTAACATATAACAGCCTTGTAACGTGATACAGTTGAACTTTTGAGTTGAGCGATGTTTGCAACACATATATTATCACAACAAAGTTACAAGTAAAACTATTGTACAAGGCTGTATTACACTGAAATATTTACTGTGGCTTCTTGTAAAATTCCAAGAATTAATTAATAATTAACGTAATCAATATTACAAGAAAAATCTGGCTTTGTTATAGCTCTTTTCAATTTGAAATCGTTTCACTTTTTAACAAATAACTCATTTTTATTCATCTAGTTTGTTTAAACGATAAAACAAGTATAATTCATAATCATTATTATAAATTAGGTAAGGCATAATAAAGATAATTTCTTTCGTAATATTTATTTATTAGAAAATACAAACTTTTATCTAATTTTACATTTAAATTATGACCCTCTGTGTATTTAGACTAATAAACCACTCAAATGAATTACTTTAATAATAACAGAAAACCACTTTCAGCTAGAAAATTTGAATTCTTTCGGTTACCTTAACTCAATCATAACATGTTATATACCTTTGGGTTTTTCTATAAATCGTCTAGATTTTTTCTACCTTAAACTATTTTTCGTAAAACTTTTTAGTTTTTTATATTTTCAACTTTGAAAAGTTTGAACAGCCGACATCCTAAAACGGATAATTGCAACAAAGTTAAATATTATTTACATTTCTGTAAACCAATGTGATAAATAATTAGGCTGAAATTCATGAATTTGTCTTAAACCGTTTATGAGATAATTTTGTTTTCGAGAAACTCATATACAGACAGACAACTTCTAAACTAAGCAAGATAGGACACATTTTATATTGTATTATTTGCTGGTTTTGACCTACTGAATAACACGGTAAAGTTTAGTAGAATGGTTGCGAGACACCCTTAATATACTTTTTTAAATATTTAATATTAAATTTAATGATGATCCATTATTATGAAACTTTATTTCTGTATGGTTTATTGAATTGGCTACTTAAACAAATGGAAAAATTGCAGGGAAATTAAGAAACATTTACTCAACTAAACGGGAATTAAAAGCAGTGGTACCACAGGAATGCTGTTTGGGACCTATTTCGTATACTGTATATGTAAATAGTTTATCTAAACTCACAAAAAAAAGTTCGAACTCTACATATATGCGGAAGAAACGTCTATTGTAGACGTATATATACTCATAAGAATATAGAAACTGCAGAATGATTTTAACATAAACTTAACGTGATGTCACGATAAAGGGTTGGTTATAAAAGGTTAAAAATCTAAAGTATTGCAAGTAGTGGGGAAAGCGGGTGCAATTGTGCAAATTTTTGGGAAAATGTAACAAGTTGTTGACGTTGTAGTTGCTACGTCATAGTTGCTACATCACTATTAATGACGTCATAGTTGCTACGTCACAGGCTTCGATTGAAAATGTTTGACAGAGACGTTAGAGGGTAAAGTGGGTCAATGTCACCGTTGAGATTTAAAAAAAAGCTCGATATGATCGATCGACTGAGTACCTGCTTTTCATTCACCTGCTTATGTTTGTAAATAAGACTAGAGGGCTCCGCCCCCTGCTCAATTTGCTCTCTAACCCCCACGGTAAGCAAACGCAAACATATTACAATTTATGAAACAAAGGTGTCAATCACAGGAAGTATAACAATTTATTTGTATTTTAAAGGGGCTGTTATCTCCCTCCCTCAGTTCACCCATTAAACGTAATTATTTAAATTGCGTGTGTTATCATTTATTTTATTACCTATAAAACACTTAAAATAATAAGTGCCAAATTTTCCTTCTCTAGCTTTAAGGAAAGAATAACAACCAAGATTTTTTTATTCGGGTTGTTACTACATTCTCACCCCTTAGCAGCACGTGACAAAATGTAAATATAGGATACTTTTCTATTTATCTTGTAAGAAATAAATGTAAAAAAATTTCAGCTCACTAACTTTAAGGAATATATAACAATTTATTTTTAGTGTTTCAGGGGTTGATATAACATTTTCATTCCTCAGCAGCTCGCGACAAAACGCGAATCTAGTTTACTTTGTCTATGTATCTTGTAAGAAATAAATGTACGTACAAAATTTCAGCTTTATAGCTTTAAGGAAAGGATAACAATATTTATTGTTTTAGAAGTTCTTTCAACCCCTAAATCAAAATAAATTTTAGCCTATGTTACTC